>MU224112.1:1021854-1038639 GCA_018584345.1 Thuja plicata
CCACCGATCCTCAAAAGTACAAAAAGTCTCACTGATAGTCAAAGTATGTCTAAGTACATAATCACTGAAAGTATAGAAAACACTGAAAGTAAAACAAAATAAGCAGTGAAACAAGGACTGTCTGAGGCGGGTCTCACAACATGAGAGAAATTTGACAAAGTGATATACAACAACAAGGTTGCTTGTTTCATGGGAAAATATCATCTAAATGCTGCTTTCATCAGATTTGAACAATATTACTAGCTGGTGTATCACAACAAACACACACTCTTCCTCTTCTTAAGCTCACTTAGCTTGCATTTCTAGGACCTCCCTTAGGTTGTCATCTTTAGAAACACATCACACACTAATCCTAGCATAATCCAACATAATCCAATCCAATCCTAATCAACCTAGCATCATCCTAATCATCATCCAAGGCATCTTAATCACATCCTTCACTTGGTATTGCATCCCCTTTTTAGTTTCCTAGAACCTACATCTTAATCAAAACCCCATCCTTGATTGTCCTTAAACTAAGCATTGTTTAGGGTAATCCCCTTTGCCTTTGCAACCTCATCACCTTGATCAAAAGGTTGGTCCGCATTGACAAAGAATCCTGCCCGCTGAAGACCACAATTCTATCTTAGGTAGACAATCACAATCCACTTGTTCTTACACTAAGGAAAGCAACCCTTAATCATTGCATATATCAAGTCATCCCTAGTCCATAGGAGCATATTCATCATCCTAGACACATCCTAGTCCTAGCACCATCATCCTTAGTTTCCTAGGAAAATCCTTGCATTACATCTTGCATATCATATCCCCTTAAGGTAGTCATTTCATTCCACCTATTACATGAGCCACTAAGAAGAGGAAGAACATGGACCCTAATCTTGCCGCTAGTTCATCTAATCCTGTAATTGACAAAACTAATGCCATGGTTACCTATGCGCCTCAGCCCAACAAACAAATTGAGCATATCTTGGTAGACACTAATGAGACTCCCACCATGAGTACTATAGAAATGTTTATCAATCATTCAGGACATGTCCACATGGTGAACGCCATGAGTGGACATAACAACAATCAGGTACTCTTGGACATTCAACAACAAGGACTTCAAATCCCTCCTTGGATTATACCCACACTTGTCACATGACCTATGGCACTTCCAAGGGAACGTCATCATCCCAATAGAAATGAATTTTTTGATCCACTTCAACGAGCCCTACAGGTGGGAAATCTTATCACACAAGTAGTCCAACCTTCCATCCCACCCTCCATCATGTACACGACATCTTCATCTACCTCAGGAGCCTCGCCTCTTCATCCAACATTAGTAGCACAAGCAATACCCCCTATCACTATGCAAGCACCTCCTTAGTTCATAGCCGATCCACTTTTACAAACATTCCCAATATTTGTAGCACAATTTCTACCATTACCAGTCAGCACTCAACAAACCACCATTCCACCTATCCCCACTCAGCCCATTCAAAATATGCCACCTAGTTCACAACATCAAAGCACCCAAATCTCCATGCCTATTCCACCTTTCTCTTCCACTACATACTCATAGCAGCAAACACACTTCACCACAGGCATGCCACCTACCAACGCCTATAACCAACCCTTATTTCTGCAAGGGTCCACCTTCCCCGGTCCACTAGCAACACAATCGTAATGTATGCTAGCAGTTTTTCCACAAACGCAAACCAATTCAAATCCTCCCATGCAAAAACCATCTACGAATCCCTTCGTCGTACCCCAAATTCTCATCCAAAAAATCTAATAGAAGCAACCCATCCAATAGCAGTAGCAACCAATTCAGCAGCAACAACCAATCCAACAACAACCACAGTAGAAAATTATCAACCCATTCACATCCCAAGCACAAATCATCCCCTTCGCAGCTAATCAACCCATCATCCCAACTACCCAGAAACTGTAATCACAAACACGGGGGGAAATCCTTTCATGGCACAACCACTGCAACAGTTTGCTAATCCTTTTATCCGACCCACACAACAATAGAAAACTCATTCTGCCAACTACCTAGCCATGCCATCTTCCACTGCATCACAACCCATTCCACCTCCACAACAATTCAGTGTCCCTAGTAACACCAATTACCTCGTTACAGCCACTGGGAGCATTCTACCGCAAAACAACTATTCTCCACCCTATGCAGGTGCGCAACAGGCTCATCCCACCTATCTAACACCTCATAAAATACAAGCATACTTCCAGCAGTTGCAACAATCCTATCAAGCACCGCCACCTCCTCCACTGCAATATTCCCCTCAGCCATAGCTTCCACCACAACATCCCATATACACTGACCAACAAATTTCATATCAAAAACCACAATATCCCCCATAGAATCCCCCATATTCGCTATTTGATCCATATCAGATTCAGGGAACCAATGCGATCACGGTCAATAATCTTCCCCCACAAATCAATCATGAATGAGAGGAAATGAAGAATGATCTCAAAGAGCTATAAGCAGGGACCGATGCTAAAACATTCAAGTTTGAAGAGGTGTGTCCTTACCCATTTGATCGATCTATCACTGCAATACCCTTCCCCAAGCACTTTGAGACACCTAAATTTTATAAATATTGGGGGAAGGGAGATCCTCTGAGCCACGTGAAAGAATTCTACATGGCATGTCAAGAAGTGGCCTATAGCGATAATTTCCTCATGAGACTATTTCCCAAGAGCTTAGGAGGAACCGCTCTTGAGTGGTTCTATAAAATCCCCTATGGCATAGTCTCTACTTTTGCTGAACTATCTGAAAATTTTGTGGCCCAATACGCACATAACGTCAAAAATGAACTCTCACTACTTGACCTATACAATTCCAAACAGAAGGGAGGAGAGAGCTTGGCCAATTACCTTCAGCGCTGGCAAGGGCTTACTACAAGATTGTCCTATCAACCCCCTGAGCAACATCTTATCAAAATCTTCATTAACAACCTCCATCCTAAGCTCACCTATCACATGCGCATGAATTGCATACAAACTTATCAAGACATCAGGATTAAAGGCATGGATCTTGAGCGGGGTCTCATAGAAGATGGTGTCATCAAGCACTACAAAGAATCCCAGCCTGACAAACATAATAATGATCGATCATGGTACTGGAACAAGAACAAGAACGCAATAACTGACAGAGCCACTAACACCAAACATGTTCATGTTGTGGCAGCCGGTCCCAATGCACCTACCCAAACTTATCAACAAGCACCGCCAGTATACCCACAACCTCCTCCCATGTATCAACAGCCTGCTCCCACGTACTAGCAAAACATATGCCCTTAAGGCATGACTATATATCCCCCTCCAGGGATGTCATATCAACCCAACTATCAAGGTCCTGTGAACCAAATAAATGTTATATCAGTCCCACATGGACAATCGAGACCTCATGCTCTGAATACACCACAATGCACATTTACCCCCTTGGGTGAACCCATAGATGTCATCTTCCATAGAATGGTTCAATCCAACCAAGTCATGTACCCAAAAATATAGCCATTTGATGACTCAACACCTAAGCTTGTCTGGTATAAAGATAATGAGTACTGTGATTACCATCGTGTTAAGGGACACACCACCCTCAAATGCATGAAGCTAAAACATTACATCCAAGATCTCATTAATCGCAAAGATATCAAAGTGTACTCCCTTGTCCAACCATCGCTAAATGCAGGCCTTAAAATCTATCAAAATATATTTCCTAAACACACCTCAGGCAAAGGCCCAGGAAATCCCACTCAATCCTCTGACCAAAGGAAGGGTAAGCAAGGAGAAAATGCCGACAGAAAATATTATACAAATGCATATATCAACTACGATAATCTCATCAGCTACATATCCCAATTCCAGTCCTCCATCAATGTCATTCATGTCAAGGGTGTCGATAACCAATGCATAGTCACCACTCATAGAGGAAGAATAATAGTTTCAAGTGCCAGTACCGCTCTATCTGCTAGTACCCAATACAACATTTTGGAACACCTAGGGAATACTCCTGCCCAAATTTCCATCCTAGATCTCCTCCGCACCTCACCTACCTATCAAGAGATCCTTAATAAATCCCTACAAGAATCCCTTGTTCCCAGTGACATCAATCTCACTGAATTCTAGAACCTTTTCAGACACTTATCTGCATCTTGTGGGGTCTCCTTTAAACCAATAGACGTACCCTTAGAAGAACCTGACCATAATCTTCCACTTCGTATTGTTGTCATGGTTAAATATTTTTCCATCAAATGGGTCATGATAGATAATGGTTCGGCCCTAAATCTGTGTACTCTAAAATTCATAAAATAGCTGGGTTGCACTGAAACTAATATAACAAATGATGTCATAACAATCAAAGCATATGATAATCTAGAACGCATTTCTGAAGGCACCATATCATTACCCATCCAAGTGGGCCCTATTATCCAGGATATAGTATGTCATGTTGTTGATCTTGACCTACCCTTCAACATCCTCCTTGGATGCCCATGGATTCATTCTATGCAAGACATTCCCTCCACCTACCATTAGTGCATCAAATTCCCATATAACAGCACTAAGATCACCATCTGCGCAGATCCCAAGCCCTTCACATACTGCAATGCGTTGGAAACCTCCTTTCAAAATTCCAATCACTGTCTCGGGATCGACATTGGCACCTATGTCACCAGTTCATCTCAAACCCATTCAGACCCAGAAATAATCCTCTCTTCCACCCTTTCCACAGTCAAGATCAACAACAAAGTTTGTGGTGAGTACAACTTATCTAATGCCTTCGCAGTTGGATCACTGTCAGTTGATCCACACACTCAAGGTTGCCAACCTAATCCAAGCAAGATAGAATTGAAAACAACCAAGCCACTACAATTGGTTCCTACCACTTTCATCTCAAATGGTATTTTAAATAGCCAAGAAATGACACCAACCATCAACCAATGTCTCTATAAGGATCCACCACCCAAGGACACGAGTTGCCTCAATTACTTCAAAGGTAAGTACCCTGCAACTCACAAGCTGGTGACAGAAAATTGGAACTACCAAGGAGGTGGCCTCAGTTATGAAGAACAAGGAATGAAGGATCCTATTGTACCTACCCGGCAAGAAAATCACCTAGGCCTTGGCATGGACTCTGCCATGAATGGGGACACCAACGATAACATCTATGTCTCTTATCCTTCCCTGGGCGAAATCACTATCATCAAAGATGTCCCGGAAGAGAAATTTGTGAGAGCCTACGACAATGTCTTTGATGATGAAACCTTCCTGGGAAATTTGGTCCTATGTCAACTTTCCATTCTCTTCATTGACCTCCCCCTCCGCCATCCTGAACTCATAGACTGGGACCAACCAAGTGTCGTACACGTTGACGAGTTCCAAAGTGAGGATGCACTCCTAAGATTTATGGGAGAAATTGAACAGAGCAATGAATGGGAGCAAGATTTAGCACATGTCTACAAGCTGGACCCAAAGGCATACTTTGGGGAAGAGAAGAACTTCAGCCACAAAAATGAAGAAGAAAACAAAAATAAAAAAGAGAAAAATTGATCCCCTAGTGAAAACCCCTCTAGGGCGCTATCTGATCACAAAAAAGTAAAAACAAAGGATGTATCCATTGGAAAAAATCTCTCTAAGGGGCCAGAGGATGAAGATTCTCCTCTTCCTCTAATCCATGATTACAAGCCTGAACAGTCATTGATTCTCATCAAAGAAACAAAACCTGTCAACCTGGGCACCAAAGAGAATGTCGCCATCACATACATAGCAGCATCTCTGACTTAAGCAGAAGAAAGTGATCTTGTCACTTTATTGAAGGAATCCATCAATAAGTTTGCATGGTCTTACTCCCACATGGTGGGGTTAGACCCCAACTTGGTGGTTCACCATCTTACAATGGACCCAAACATCAAACATGTCAAACAAAAGCTTAGAAAGATGCACCCTAAAGTGGCACTACTTATCAAAGCAGAGCTAGAGAAGTTACTCCAAGCCAAGATCATTTGCGCCATTGACTATTTGTGCCATTGACTATTCTGACTGGATTTCTAACATGGTGCCAGTGTCTAAACCTGATAAATCAATCAGGATATGTATAGACTTCTGAGATCTCAACAAAGCATGTCCCAAGGACAATTTCCCTCTACCAAACATAGACATGATAGTAGATCTCACAGTAGGACATGATATGTTGTCACTCATGGATGGGTTTTACGGATAAAATCAGATCTATATTGCAAAAGAAGATCAACACAAGACAACATGCCCAGCCCCCTGGGGCACCTTCTGCTATAATATGATTTCATTTGGCTTGAAAAACGCTGGGGCAACCTATCAGAGGGCCATGAAAGTCATTTTTAATGACATGATTCACAAGATTCTTGAAGACTATGTCGATGATATCTTGGAAAAATCAGTAAAAAGGGAAGATCACCTAGATGTTTTGGAATGTGTTTTTGACAGGATTGGACACTACTACCTAATGCTCAACCCAAAAAAAATGTGTCTTCAAGGTCACATCAAGCAAACTCCTTGGGTTCATCATATCTAGAAGAGGCATTGAAATAGATCCAAAGAAGGTGCAAGCTATCATAGAAATGCCTCCACCAAAAACACTCCAACAACTGCGCAACCTCCAAGGAAAGTTACAATCTGTGCGTCATTTTATCTCTCAACTAGCAGACAAGTGCCAACCATTTACTCATCTCCTGCAAAAAGATAACACTTTCAAATGGGATCCTCAGTGTTAGAAGAGTTTTGACAAGATCAAAGAATATTTGGCTAATCCACCCATCTTGGTACCACTTGTACCCGTCCGACCACTCATCCTGTATATTTTTTCTACTACAACAGCACTGGGGGCACTCCTTGCTCTGTTAAATGATGAAGGCAAAGAAAGAGCCATTTATTACATCAGTCAGACCTTAGTGGGTTATGAGCTCAATTATTCCCCTATGGAAAAAGCATGTATGGCAGTGGTCTTTGCCACTCAAAAACTTCACCACTATATGCTTAGTCATACAACCAAGCTATTTCAAAAGTGGATCCTCTTAAGTACCTACTCTCCAAGACTTCTCTCACAAGACGAATGACAAAATGGGTTATGTTGTTAAGCAAGTTTGATATTCAATATGTAGATAGAAAATCCATTAAAGGACAGGTCATCGCAGATCAGCTAGCAGAAGTGCCATTGGTGGACGCATATCCTTTAATCATAGAATTTCCAAATGAGCATTTATGCATGATAGAAGAGAAACCTACTTGGAAACTCTACTTTTATGGGTCCTACATAGCTCATGGTGCAGGGCCAGGAATACTTTTTGTCACACCTCAAGGTGACTACATCCCTATGTCATTCAAATTGGGATTTTCCTACACAAACAACATTGCAGAATATGAGGCACTCATCACGGGACTCCGCATGGCTATAGAATGGAATATCACAGATATAAATGTCTTTGGCAATTCCCAACTCATCGTCAAGCAAGTATTGGATGAGTATCAAACCAAAGATGACAAATTGATGCCATATAAGCAGATGGTTGACAAGATGAAAGAGCAATTCATCCACTTGCAAATAACACAAGTACCATACTTGCAAGACAAGTTTGTCGATGCAATGGCCACAATTGTCTCCCTTTTAGAGATTCCTCATGAGTCTACACAATACAAATTCTTAGTTGAGCAACTTCATGTTCCTGCTTATGAGAATGATGAATCAAATCACGTATGTATCTTGGTTGGTCCCCAATCCCCATGGCACCATGATATCTAGGATTATCTACAAAATGATATCATATCCCCTCATCTCACTAACACCCAATGCCAAAACTTTATTCGTAGAGCTTCCCGATACACCCTCGTAGCCAACACCCTTTATCGTCGAGGCTATCGCAACGTGCTCTCTAGATGTTTAGATGAAAACAAAGTCGTCAGGGCTCTACAAGAGGTACATGCTGGAATATGCGGTGTCCACACGAGTGGCATGGTCCTAGCCAAGCAACTTTTATGTACAGCGTACTAATGGCCTACAATGGAACATGATGCTTATGAGTTCATCAAGAAGTATCTACCGTGCCAACAACATGCTAATCTGATCCATGCTTTTGCACAGGACCTCAGACCTATTGCGTCCCCTTGGCCTTTCTCTTGTTGGGATTTTGACCTTGTTGGTAAGATCACTCCCCTCTCTTCTAAAGGCCACAAATACATAATCACAACAATAGAGTACTTTATAAAGTGGGTTGAAGCAATTCCACTCACCCTCACTACAGGTGTCCAGATATCCAAATTCATCCTCTACCACATTGTCTGCCACTTCGGCATACCCTCCATTATCTTCACAGATCATGAAACACCATTTGAAAATCAACACGTCAGTGATCTGTGTGCTTGCCTCCATATCCATCACCATTTTTCCAGTCCATATTTCCCTCAAGGTAATGGCCAAGCTGAGGCAACTAATAAGAACCTTCTCAAAATCCTCAAGAAAGTTGTCAATTATACTGGTCATGGCTGGAATCTATAGATCAACCCTGCTCTCTGGGCATATCGCACTTCCTATCATAATCCTACAGGCACTACTCCATATTCCCTAGTCTACGGTGCTGAAGTTGTCTTACCAATTGAGGTTGAACTACCATCCCTCTAAGTATCACTGAGAGGCCTGGTTGATGATGAAGATTACCAAGTGGCATGACTCACATAGCTTGATCTACTAGATGAAAAGTGCCAGCAAGCCTATGATCACTTTATTGCCTATCAAAATAGACTCAAGAGGAACTATAACAAGAAATTTCACCCACGCCAGTTCCAGGTGGGGGACCTTGTGCTAAAGGAAAATCATAAAGTGGGTATTGATCGAGAAAAGAAAGGTAAGTTTGAAGTCACCTTGCAAGGTCCCTATGTTGTCACTGCATGCTTTGATTCTGGGGCATATCAACTCTCCACTCCTGAAGGAGAACCATTGAATGATCCTATCAACATCATTCATCCCAGGCACTTTTATGCCTAACGGCTAGTTGTTCATTCCAATTATCTAAAAAAATCCATAAAAAAGTGCAAAAAGTCCTGAAAAAAAATACAAAAACAATGAAAAAAGTCCTAAAATAAATAAAATAAAATAAAAAAGTGAAAAATGAAGCTGAAATAATGGTTGTCCCGGTGAAAAATTGGCAAACAGGCACTTGGGCAACATCAAAAAAAATCAAAAAAATCAAAAAACAAAAGAAAAGAAAAGAGAAAAATTTTGTCCAATGGTGAAAACGTGGCAATCAGGCGCCTTGGACAAGTATGGGTGATGAAAACCTAGCAACAGACATCACACATAATGGACCATTCCATTATCTATCAAAATCTCATTCCCCTCCATCTCCACCATCACATCTCCGCAAACCTCAGCATTTCCTATATTCCCTGGGTGTTCCAACACTATCGCACACATCAAACAGCAAGATCCAATCAAGTCTCAACAGTCACCTTTGTACTTAATCACTTGTAATTATCATTCGGTTTGGTCCCTGTATATTCATGATGTATCCAGTCCTCTCGCCATCATGCTAACACTCTGAGCCACTGTCATGCTAACCATCCCTGCCTGGTCCTTCATAGTCTTCATGGCTGGTTCATCAGTTGATTGTGACACACACCAAAAACATGAGTCTCATTGCATCCATTGCATCAGCTCCATACCTGCATTTTCATATGGATCATTGCATTGTTAGGATCATTGCATTGCATCATAAAAATATTCATAAATACATCCATTGCATAATACACATTAAATGCATAAACATACATCTAGGTACATTGCATCATAAACATACATCTAAACATTAAATGCATAAACATACATCTAGATACATCCATTGCATCACAAGTACCACCATATACATTAAATGCATAACATACATCTAGGTGCATACATCTAAACATCTCATCCTGTATATACATAATCATAAAACATCACATCATGCAAACACCAATGTCAGTACTCATATAAGTATATGCATCATAGTATCATATAAATCATAGCATGAGAATCATACATCATAGAGTCATCAATCGATCATATATATATATATATATATATATATATATATTCATGAGTACAGTGTATGTCATCAATAAATACATAGCTATGCACCTAGGTGTCGATATACATGTACATCTCAAAATGTAAAAATGTGTGTCACAAAAAGAATCCTCTGAAGGAATCATGTTGGTGGCTATGATCCCCCTCTGGGTGGTGCCCGTGGTGGCATCCCCACTAACCCCTGAGAATTTGATGCCCCACCTGTGGTTTGTGATCGGGACCTCTCTGAGTATGCATGTCTCTGTCCCTTGGGAAATAGCTAATGGTACAATACCTGATAGTGGGCTACCTCTCTGCCTGCTCTAGCTGCATCCCTATGAGCTATGAAAGCCTTTGTCACCACCTATCCTGACCCACCTGCACTGGTCGCTTATCTAGCGATATCTTACTCTGTCCTATAGGCCTTGGCCCGCCTCTGTGCTACATCCCTCTCTGAGGTCAATGCTCTAATATGCTCTATATCTTGATCCATCTACTCGGTAAGGGTACCCAACTGATATGTCAGTGTCCCTATCTTCGTCTGTAACTTTGCAGCATCCTGAGTCAAGTCTACCATGGAGAGCTCTCATGCATCCACTCTGCCCTGTAGGGTGTCAAGTGCACCCTCAGTCATGTCCGCTCGTGTTGTCTCTACAACTAATAGCCCCTGTACCTGGGTCATCTCGGTCTGCAGGCTAATCTCATATACCTATGCCATACCTAACAAACCCTGTAGCCCTGCACACTTGGTCTATAAAATGTCTCACTCTATGATGACAATATCATGAGTATCATATACAGTGAACCCTACGGGTGGCCCCTGTGGCACATGTACCTATGTTGGCACCTATAGTCCCTGAGCCTGTCGCTGAATAGGCACCTGAGGTGCCTGATCCTGTCTATCCCCTGGTGGCCCCTGTAACCCATGATCCGGTCCAGCCTTTTCTCATGCCTCTATCTGAGGATGAACTCATCTCTACTATGGCCTCCTCCTCTACCCTACTACTGAGGTCTCAAGGGCATCTCCTATAGCTACCCCATCATCAACCTCCATATCTCCTGTCACCTGCTCATGGGCCGCTACCTGCACTGGGTCTGTCAGTCATAAGGGTGTATGCACAGCCCACCATGCTACATACTCTACAGTCATACTTGCATCTACGACATCTAGCCTAGCCACAAATTCTATCCTCACCATCGTCCTCTAGGCTACCCTCACTGTGAGAGCATCAGTGTAGTTTCCCCAGATGCCAACTTCCCTGGTGACATGAGGATGTAGACCATCCTCTACCACCACCCCCTGCTGCAAACCAAACTGTCTCATGACCCTAGATGACCAGTGCCTCTCTATCTGGTGGATGGTCCTTCCCAATAGAAAGCAATCTGTCTATACGTACAAGAAGTATAAAAATTCCTCAAATTCATCCTCCACTCCTGCCTCCTAATCCATAGCTCCCCATGGCTTGCAAAGTCTGTATGGGGTCCAGCAGAAAACCTGAACCTCATCTAGTAGCCATCGCCAGTATCATGTCTCACCAATGGAGGTATATCTCAAAGGAAACCTATATCTGCATGCATACGACTCTCCTAGCTATCGCACCTCCCGCACTCACATAGGTTAGAACACTACAATGTGCTCCCAGGCCCATACTAGCAGCAAAGTGACTCCAATCCCCATGTTGTGCACCCTGCGGTACGCAGCCATGTGCAGATCATAGTAAACTATCTAAGGACAATGTACCCCCAGTAATAGGTCATCTACTTTGCAAGCATCCCTGCCAGTACCCAAGACTATCCAATACCAAATCCATGACCAGCCAAGTCGGCCAACATCCGTCCACCGATCAATCCAGCCAAAAATAGTACTATTCGTCTCAGTCTCCTATCAACCACCAGCTACTAGGGCATCCATGTCATGTATGTGGGGATCCTCGTCATAGGCCTCCTAAATGCAATCTCCATGTAGTGATCGATGTCCTCTAACCTATACTACGATATCGACCCTCGGATCGGTATCCATAAAATCTGCCACACATCCTCAAGAGTGATAATGGCCTCCCCAGTCGGCTGATGAAACGTAGTGGTGTCACTATGCCACTACTCGATCAAGGAAATCATCATCCCATTGTGGGCCTATAGCCTAGGCCAATGGGGCACATAGTCCAACCCAACCGCTACTAATAATCCCCAGTCCGCATCTGTCAGTTGGGCCTCTAGCTCCATCGTCGTTGGCCAGTGCTCCTGAGATCCCAATGGTGGGAACTGCTCCTGCAAAATCCAAAATCTACTATGTCAACCCATATTTCTTCTATTTCTAGACTAACCCCTCCCAAAATGGGGCATCCCGTCCCTAGGTCCTTTTTCGACCCATTCCTAGCCCCCATCAGATCCCTCTATTTCCCTTCCCCTCAAAGTCTGCCCCTTTTAGCGCAGACATCGGTTTAGCTGAAGACGTTGGTTCTTACACCAGCATCTTCGCCTGTTTCACCCCCCTGACCACCATCTTCAAAGATGCAAATCTGGGTCCGTCATCTTCGAAGATGTCAGTTTGGCACCGACGTCCTTGCAGATGCGGGTTCAGGTTTTGGTGTCTGCGAAGACATCAATCTAGGGATCTGCGTCTTCACAGACGCTGGTTAGAGAACCAGCATCTCTAGTCTAAAACCCTTTTTACCCTCATTAATTGCTCCCTAACCCACCCAAAAGCATTAAAAACTTCAACAAAAGCAAAAGCAAGGTATCGGTTGAGTTACTCACCGGTACCGGCCACTCCGCGGGTCTCTTGTGGGTTCGAACGCGCTCTCCCAACTGCCCCTTCATCCTCTCATTAGCCATGTTTTCTCTCCAGAGCTCTTTTTGCATCCAATCACTATTCACAATGACCTTCTTTAAGCTCTCCCGCCCCTCTTATAGCCCCCTATTTTCCCCAAAAAATTTCCCGCTCCTTTTTTCTTCCCCCGTCTATATATTTTTGTATTATTTGTCCCGTTGTACAGCCTAAATGTGCAGAAAATCCAAAAACATTCAAAAATTGCAGAAGTCTCAAAAAAAATCAAAAAATCACAAATTCTTCAAAATCTTGCAATAAATATTTGTTTCTTTCCGCAGCGTTCAGTTTTTCACTTTTCAGTGACGTTTTGACTCTTGCGACTGTGATCATGTTCTTCACCAAATCAATTTTGCGACTGACTATCCTTTCTCCTCATTCTGTTCACAGCTTTTGCTAGAGAATATCTTTTACTCACATCAAATCCAATCCTTACCCGTCAGGATGCATCCTTCCAGCGTCGGCTTATCACATCCTTCATCATATCACTCCTATTCATGGCAAGAAATTTGGACTGAATGACTGCTTGGTCATGAGGCCTTCTTTATTGATTTTATCTTTTTGTGTTAGTTTAAACCTACTCACCACTACCTTGATCTGCTATATCTTGGTGCGTTGTGATTTGTGGCTACTGATACATGCATCTTTTGTTGTGTGCTTTTGTTTGAGCATCTAGTCCATGCAAAGGAATCTTGTCATCTGTGTTTTCTAACACCTAATGCATACCTCCTTTTGCAATATAAAAATCAGATGTGCTCTTCATATTTTTCACACAAATGGATCCCTAAGGCTTGTTAGTTGCATTTAATTTCATCATTGCATTTTCATTCTTAGTTGCATTTTAGAAGGCTTCTATTTATTACCTCTTCTACATTCCTCCTACCCGTTGCGTCCTTTTTCGAGAAAATCCCACAACACTGCCATTGTTGTGTTCTTTTCTTGAGGGGGCACAACCCTATACCATCGTCGCTTCGGCATGACTCCTAGAAACCCTCTTCCTCTGGGGCAACTTATTTTTCTTGTATTTGATGCAACATCACTTGCGATGCCACATCAAAGAGGGGCAAAATGTAGATGTCCAAAAATATTAATATTACTATTAATATTAAATTCCCCTTTTTATCTAACTATTTAATTTAATCAATTAAATAGTTTCATAGTTGGTATTTATCAATGGTCTAAATGCCTATTCCAATGTATTTTATTTAAATACATTTGCCTCACAAAATCCCCTTTTTAATAAATTTATATTTTTTAAAATTCCTCCATATCCCTAATTCCTCTAAACTATGATTTATTCAAATCTAATTTGAATTATAATCTAAACCCTAGCTAGAAACCTATTAATCCAATCTACAGACCTACCCTAAGCCTACCATAAGCCTACTCTACTCCCATCACCTCATATCTTAAACATACTTCCCTACCTAATCACCCTCTGATCATACTTAAAGAGGTGATTCCTAACCCTTTTAGGCTAATTTAGTGCTCACCCACATGTGAGAATTCTTTCCAAAATGGGCACCCATTGCTCTTTAAGGCTATTTACTCCTTTGTCCCCCACTTGGAATTCTTAAGCCACTCAAAATTTATTGTTATATTTGACTTCAAATTAGCCATCCCTTCAAGCCTATGTGTCTCTTATGTGGCTCTTATGTGGATGCCACATAGATGCCACATCATTCAACCCCTCCTCTTCTATCCCAAAAATCTATAAATAGAGGCGTTCTCCTCTTGCATTATCATCTCTCATTTTTTCTATTGTTATTATGCTAGAAATATGCTAGGATTTCCATTGATAGTTGCACTGCTTTTTAGCTTTATTCACATAGATATTACATGCTAGGTTTCTTTGGTTAAAATGAATCATAGTTGAATCATAGTTGTGTTGTCTGACTTTCAGTCACCCTTTTTTTTTTGCAATATTGGAGTCATATGGTCATGTCATGTTGGTCTGGTCAGTCTGATGTCCAGGTCTAAGTCTTCCCTAGGATAGGAAGTCTTTGCCGGGTTCCCCTTCCTTTTCCATCTTGTTTTAGCCGGGTGGGTTGTTATCAGAGTTTCATTGCTTTGGGTAGGTTGTAGATCCTAACCCGGCAAAGATTTGTGCTCCAATCAATGTTCTTTCTCAGGCAGAGATTGAAGACTGGTATGGATTGATTCTACAAGTCTCAATGATCCTAATGCAACAAACGACAAGCAATTTGGTTAAGAAATGAGCGAGAACGAGCTCGGCGGGATTTCAGAAATCATCTTCTTCATGGCGGAATTCTACCTAAGAAGGTAATTTTCTGCAAAGGCAGAAAAGAAAGAGTGCTATGGTGGACCCCACAGCGGGTTTTCGAAGCACTTTTTCAATTTTCCAGGTAACAAAGACTCAAAGCGGAGAATCAGATTTCAGCTTCTCCGTGGCGGAATTCTACCTAAGAAGGTAATTTTCTGCAAAGGCGGAACTTTGCCTTGTGCGGGTTTCGCACCTCTCAAGTGAATTTCCGCAAAGAATAACTTTGCCTTGTGCGGGTTTCGCACCTAGTTGGTGATTTTCCGCAAGCTTAGTTATAATAAGGTGGGCCCAATTTATTAAAAAGGAATATTATGTGATTGTTTTAAGAGATCAAATAAAGCATGTTCTTTAAGTTAAGTAGCCCGCGCACTTAAAAATGACGTGCGAAAAGACAAGTAGTGGCTTTTCCATTATGCGGAAATCGCACCTCTCAAGTGATTTTCCGCAAAGAAGAACTTTGCCTTGTGCAGATTTCGCACCTCCCTCATAAATTTCTGCCAAGGAGAAGCTTCAGTCTCATTTTCCGCGAAGAGAAGCCAAGTTGCAAATTTCCGCCAAGGAGAAGCACTTTTCCAGTTTTCCACAATGGAGAAGCACTTTTCCAGTTTTTCGAAATGGAGAAGCACTTTTCCAGTTTTCCGAAATGGAGAAGCTCTTTTCTAGTTTTCCAAAAAGGAGAAGCCCTTTTCCAATTTTCCGCAATGGAGAAGTAGATTTGGTATTTTCCGCCGGAAGCATTCAATTTGGGATTTTCCACCAATTACATTATGGAGATTGATTTCTTATGAAATAACGACAGAAACTATGCTGCACTTTCTTTAATACATCTAAGAAAGGATGAATGTCAGTTGCGGATCATGTTAATTGTTGTTTACATGTTGGCTAAGTTTGAACATAAACAGTTATTTGACCTCGAAGCCCAATGGATTCATCTCGATAATGCTAGTTGGAGATGAAGAGTTTCAGATTCCATATCGACTGTTCGAGTTCTCAGACTTGAAAAGTCTTTTTATTTGTATTCTGTCTCTTTGTATTCGAAGAAGAGGGAAGGTCATTGGCTCTTAGAAGCCTGATGTATTGGAGAGTTTATAAATTTTGTAAAGAATTCAGTAGAAAAAGGGTCAGCAAACTGGTTATTGAAGCAGGAGTGATTCCATTTACAGAAGCTTTATTCCTTGTTTGTTGTTCCATTTTAGTTCATATTTGCATGTGAATAGACAGGACAATTATATATGAAGCTGCAATTATCTGCTGGATTCCATTTCATGTATGTGATTATAGTGAAAGTAATTCTATTTACCCGTCATGTATGATTCTTCTCCTATTCACCTTGTTATTTAGATTGCATCTGAATGGAAAGTACAATTGTATATGGAGCTATAATTTCTGCCTGAATTCCATTTCATGATTAGTATTTGCAGTCTAAGCAATTCTATTTGTTGTCTGTATATGATTCTGCTTCTGTTCTCATTAGTAGAATATGCATTCTTAGAATAGATAGGTTTAGTTAGAAGGTAGTCTTTCTGATGATCTATAATCAGCATTCTACTGAAGGTTGTAGATTATCTTCACATTATCCTTGCCTGAATT
>MU224112.1:1043298-1057802 GCA_018584345.1 Thuja plicata
AGATTATCTTCACATTATCCTTGCCTGAATTGTTTGTGTCTACAAGCAATTTGGTTAAATCACACAAGAGATGACCTGATGATTAATAGAAAGACATATTCATTGCATATCAAACACAATCAGGGAGTTGTACCTGTCAATTCAGAGGGCAGTGATAGATGACATGCACTGACCCATTTTTTGGTGACATCCTTTTGTTCTCTCACCTTGGGTGCTAAAAGAGTCAGAGATTACAAATCTAACAGGAGGACAAACTATTAACCAACAAGTTGTTATCTTGCATGTTTCATAATCTATTTCATAGTTTAAGATCATCTTTTTGGAGGATTTGAGACTAGTTCCTCATACTAGTTCTTAAATTTCTTCATTGCTCCAATCTCTCATTTCATAGTTGCATTGCACTGGGGATTCACTTAATTTGTGTTTGAGAGAGGATATGTACATTTAATCTAAAAAGAACAAATCAAACAAGTAAAATAGGGTGCAAATAGATTGTTTTAGTTCTGTTTGATGTTATGATGTTGTCTTTGTTGGTTTCTTTGTTTATTTCATGAATTATATATGCTAACCCACTAACTTGTCATGTTTGAGCTTGCTCCCAAAAGATTGAAGATTTCCTCATACATAATAAGGATTAAATCCTAGTCCAAAAGAGTGTTCATGCCCCTCATTTCCTAAGGGCACTTGAATTCCTTGTTCATATTTTTCACATTCATTCCCATGGAATCCATGTTTTGCTAATAAGTGATAGTCAGGACCATAACGAGAAGCTTTATCTAAAAAAGTTAATAAATCCTTATAAGTCACTATGTCATAACAATCAGGTTTGATAGTTTCTAAATATTCATTAGAAGTGGAGGCAACAAAAAATTTGTTACTAAGCTCATCAAAAATAGGAGTTACTATTTTAGATTCATTGTTAGATTTAGATTGTGTAGATTTAAATATTGAGACTTTGTATTCTCCAACATAAGTTGGTGTAAAATCTAAGGATCCCCAATCGTCATCCAAAAGGACACTAATGGAAGGAGTATCATCCTTAGATTCTTGATCTTGTTTATCTTCAATAGACACGGGATTATTGTTTGATTCAATATGCAAACAAATATTCGGTTTATCATTTGCAACAAGTGTGTACATAAAATTATTGTAGATAAAATTAACTTTTTGATGGACAGTAGAAGGAACAACATGCATAGCATGTAACCAAGTGTATAGTCAGAAAATGGAAGCACTTCCATTGTAGACTAGTTTAGCCCTCCGAGTAAGTGGTTTGGGGTCATGTCAAGTGCCTTGAATGGGTTTCTGACTTGGATCTGGCTTTCTCCCTACTCTGCCCCATTTCCCACTTTTCTCCGACCTGTTTTTGACATCCTAAACTGTAAACCTGAAACTTTTGACCTCAGGGTCAAAATCAAACTTTCTGGGTCAAGGTTGACCTCAAAGTTGACCTAGGTCAAGGTCAACCTTGACCTAGGTCAAAATTGAGCTCGATTCTAACCTAGGGTCCAGATTTCATGTTTCTGGGGTTTCCGGATGTTAGGCTTCGGAAAGGTTTAATTCCCGCTTCCAGGTTGGCTATTTCATTCTTCGGAGCAACGAATCTTGAAATTATATTTAGTATAGGTCCACTTAAGAGGATATAGGTCTAAGTGGAATTTAATTCTCCTATGTAGGCCTCTCTAGAAGATTGTGCCCTAGATTCATATATAAGGAAGCTTTCTCCTCTCATTTTCTCTAACCATTTAAGACTTGAAAAAGACAACTCTATGCATGATCTGTTGAAGCAAGCATCTACACTCAAGCATCCAAGCATTCAAGCATCTTCAAGCACTCAATTCATCAAGGATATCCATTGGTAGCCATTGAAGGTTTCAAGCTCTATGGAGCCCTCTTGTTGAAGATTTCTCCATCCACATTCCTCCAAGCCTCTTCTTATTCCAAGATCCATTCAAAATTGGTGTTAAAGATCTACAAGAAATTGATTTGAGACATCCTACATCTGAAATTCTACATTCTACATCCATTCGGTGCATATATACTTGTGGATCCACTATTCAAATCCACCACAAGGGTTTCTATACAAGCAAGGTGAATTTGTTCATTTACTTTGTTTTACTTATTCAATTTCAATTATACTTTGAGTTTAATTCTAAAAATGGGGTTTGACCAAGGAAAACCCCTCCCCCCAACAAACAAACCATTTTTCTTGTAGGGATAGGTTCGTAACATTAAATTGGAGTGCAGATTCAGATACCCTTTTCAGAAAACTATCGGGATCCAGAAATAGATTTTATGTCAGAGATTTTGGGTCAGAACCGATATTCTGTTCTGGGTCAAAATTAGAGATTGTAGGTCAAAGGTGACATTCATTTTTGGGTCAAAATAGACATTTTGTCCTGGGTTAGAATCATAAATTTTTGGTCAACGGTGACATTCATTTTTGGGTCAAAATTAGAACTGAGCCAGATCGGAAAAAGAGTTCTAGGTTTTATTCATCTCTGCATTTCTATTCTAGATCCGGTTGCAGATTTTCCAGAAACTTAGTGTAGACACCCAAAAACAACATTCTTTCAGTCTGTAGCATTTTGAGGTTAGTACTTGTCTTCAATTCATTTCAATTAAATTTTTTGATCTTCCTAAATCTATCACACATTCTCTTCTATAAAAAGGGAGTTAGGGTTTTTCTCTTTATTCCTATTCTTAATAGGTTGATTCATTTATGCATTGATCCTTTCTTTAGGGTTAATCAATTTGGATCTTCCCTTTATGAAATTTGGGATTAAGAGGACAATATTACCTTCTTCACTATTCCTACAACACACATTAAATTTATAATCATCCATTCACACATAACATATAACAATTACAATCCATTTTTATCCTTTACATTTTGGTGAACCCGCGATAGGCAACTCTTTCTTTTTTGGTGTTAGATTTACATTTATTTTTTAATGTTAGATCTTGCATGCATATTATATTATCTTTATTTTATGTTCTTGCATTTACATTTCAAAAATTAAAAATAAAAATCTTGTGTTGCCTAAATTAGTTCATTTGCATTGCATTGGTGTATGACCTTTACTACTTCTAGTCCTACTTATAGTATCTCGGTTAGAAGAATCCATAGAATTATGGGTTCCTTTGATCCTGAGTCTTCCTCTCCTTTCCTTAGGACCCTAGATGATAATTTTACCACCCATGATTCCAATCCTTCTATGGAGCATAACTCTTCTCACTCATCTCATGATGAGGATGATGCTTTAAGAGTTCCTCCTGAACAAGTCCAAAAAATTTCAACAGAACTTGATAAAATGGGAAATTGGATTATTCAAACCATAATCAAGATTCCATCCAAGCTATAAAGGCTCTTGAGAAAGTCCTTCATGATAGTGATCAAGGTGTTAATCTCTTGCGTGGTATCACTCATCTTGTGCATTTGAATGTTAAACTTTTAGCTCAAGACGCTCAAGATCTAGGATTCACTCCTCCTGTCACTAGTGGGGAAACTTCTCCCACTCCTTTACCTAGAATTCCTACTTACACTCCTCCTTTAATGACTACATCTCTTCCAATTTCATCTATTCCTGTGAGTGTTCCACCATTGTCTCTACCTACCTCACAGCCTTCTTACCATAGTGTTCCTTTTACATATTCCAATCCTCTTCCAATTGTGGTTCCAAATGTTCCACCGATTGTGTCTTCCATTTCTACCACTTCCTACACTTTTCCTATTGTTCCTAATGTTTCTATGCCACCTATTTCTTCTAATGATTTCACAATCGTTAGTTTGGCTCAAACTATGTCATCTTTACAACAACTTGCATCCTTAACCCAATCCAAGTTTAGCATTCCTACATGTGACATGGGTAGTCCTTTATCCTTAGACATTATTCATGCTATTGTCCCTCAACAAGCCGATATGCCTCATCTTGAGAATTACAATAGTAAGGGAGACCCTGTTACTCATGTTAAAATATTTCAAATCCTTTGTAGTGATTATGCTCATGACCATAGGATTTTAGCCAAGTTGTTTGCTAGAACTTTTTGTGATAAGGCCTTGCAATGGTATTGTTCGTTACGTCCTTATTATTGATTCTTTTCCTAAACTGGCTAATACCTTTATCCAGGGATTTTAAAATAACGTTGGTCCACAAGTTTCCTTAACTGATTTAATGCATTGTAAACAAAACACTAAGGAAAAATTGACTGATTTTATTGGTAGATTTAGGTATTTGTATGCTCAGATTTCTTATCCTGTTCCTGATATTGATATTCAGCATATGTTTATTTAAAATTTACAAAAGGATATTAGAAATAAGATTTTGCTTATTGAATTTACCTCTTTTCAACAACTTTGTGCAACACTTCATCGTTATCAATTACAAGTGAGTCAATTTGAGAGAAATACTCCAATGGATCCTGTCTTAGTTGATAAGAGTGATGTCACTCCTAATCCTAATAAGTTTTAGAAACTTAACAACTATGTTAAGATCAATAAACAGACGAATGCAGTTGTTGATCAAGTTGTTGTTGCATCCAACAATGCCACTTCTGCATCCACTTCTTTTCGTATGAATCGTATGTTTACTCCTCCCTCTCAATATTTACATTCTATTATGAGTAGGTTGTTAAGTGCTAATATGAGTACCTTGCCTCCTATTCTACCTCTTCTCCCTACTATGATGGCATCAAAATCCTTTGATTCTAAAGATTTTTGTCCATACCATCGACAAAATGGCCATGATACTGAAAAATTTTATTCTCTAAAGCATAGGGTTCAAGACTTAATCGATTCAAATGCTTTATCCGTTGATAATTTTGATGGTAATGGGAATAAATTTGTTTCTCTTCCTAATCAAAACCTTCAAATCTATACAAATCCTTTACCTACACATGATACTAATACCATCACTCAACCATCTTCTATGGATATTGTTTACGATTCAAAGATGGATGATCTCAATCACATTGTTAATCATAGTGGAGAGCATTGTTTCATCTCAACATATTGTTCAAGATCCTTCGCCTCCACTTAAACTTCAAGTTCCACCTAGACCTCAGAAATAAACTAAGGATAAATGACCTAGGGAACTCTCAATCACCTTTGATGATTCTGAGACTATTAAGGCTCCCAATGGTCCCCTTTATATTTATGCTAGGATTGCTAAGATACCTACGCATGGTTGTATTGTTGATCCCACATCTTTAATAAATGTCATTATTGAGGAAAAAATTTTAATGAAAAATCTACAACATGATTGTTATGATACATTTGACGCATGGATCCAAACTTGTAATGGTTTTCTCTATCCTTCACTTGGTTCTATTAACTTCCCTATTGAACTTTGTGGTAAAGTTGTAGATACTACCTTCATTTTCATTCCCACTTCTGATCAATTTCAAATCAAATTTGGTTTTCCTTGGTTAACTTCCATGCATGTCGTTGCTTCTTCTATTCATAACTATATTAAGTTCATTTATAATGGAGAAGTGAAAATGATTAATCATAGTTTGTATCAACCTTCTAGGCCTAGAGATTGTGCTACTTTTGATTTCTTTTGGCCTTCATTACCTAATTCATGTCCTCCTCGCCCTGATAACCTTTTTCGTTCATATCAATCCTATAAACATCGCAATATTGTCGAGTTAAGCATGCCTCAGATAGATCTTAACTGTGGTCTTTTTCCCACTCCTTCTATACCTCCTTTATCCATTACTGCTAGCTCTATTACTCAACCTCCCAGTGTCACTTCTCAGCCTACTGCAAATCCTACCAATCCTCCTATAGAACCTGTGAAGGAACCAGTTTTCATTCCTCCTAGTTCTCAATGTGTGTCAAACAAAGTAAAATGTAACAAATCTGCTAATGAATGTCATAAGAAGTGTAGGGCTAATGCTAGCGATCATGACTCTGTTCTTCAAAATTCTTTTCCTTCTTTCAACCAACCTATGCCTGATGTGTTGGAGGAAGTCAGTGTTCATAATGATGTTAAGATGAATGATTATGATGATTCTATTCGCATCTTAGATCCTATTTTAATTAATCTTGATGAGGAGGATACTCTTGATGATCCTATGGATCCTAGTGATTAATATGAGACCATCGATCTTGATATTGATTTACCTCATATGATTTCAACTCAATTTATAATAACACCTAGTATCAAATATCAGGATTCTCAAGAGGATCCTTATTTGGAACTAGCTATTATTCCTACTGTATTGGATATAGTCCCTCTTGCAATTTTCCCACCTTCCTAAATGATATAAACCGAGATGGGGAGAGTAGGTGATGCGCTTGATTGGCTTGTCCTTCATGGTAGCCCTTTTTGTGTTTGTCTGTTGTATTGTCCTTCTCCTGTAATGTGTTTGCTAAATGTTTGTTAGATTCTTTTATATGACCCTTGTTACTTTGTTGGTGCAAGGTGATAAAGGAATCAAGCCTATTGTACAATTCCTCTATATGTATCTTTACTCTTCTATATGTTTTTTTCATGTTATGTTGTACTTGTGTTATTATTTGTAAATGTTTTCCTTATGTAGTCCGCTTGGATCTGTGACATGGTAGCACTGATTCTTTTTGGTCTCCATGTTGTGGTTTGAAAAGACTCTTCTTCGTAACTCTTGCATTTTCTTTCCTCCATTGTGATTTTAGTTCTACTTTCTTTGGGGAATAATGTCAATTCATTTGCAATAATATCATATCTATATATAGATATTATCTTATGATCATACTAACCCCATAGTAGGTAGATCCCTTGTGTGTTCTTTGTATGTTTATGTGGTATTTCCCTTGATTTGTCTTTGTTTGGGGGCATCTCATAGTGGAAACATAATCAGTAGAGTTGTTTATGTTTCCGTTAAAGCTATTGCTCCTGTTAAAGTGTTAGCAATGACTTTAACATGGGGGCATACACTCTACTCACTTTTTTGCACACACACACTTTCAAAATATTTTCAAACGTAAAACTTTCTCCCTTTATGGATTAAAGACTAATCCTTAAAGCATGGATTTTTACCTTATAGGATCTCTTGATCCCTCCAGTTTAAATTTATATGGATCTCTTGATCCCTCTAGTTTCAATTTACAATCTTTTGATCCCTTAAGGTCAGAAGGTGTCCTTAAGATCGGATCTCCCTGATGGGTTGAGTAGTGAGTAGTCATATTCACTAGGCGGTTCAACTTCATCTTTCCAGTTGCATTGTTTCCTTGTGTGGTTCACAATGGGACATAACTTCTCATTGGGCAAGGTAATCACACCCTCTCTCTCTTTCTCTTTAACTAGTGATATCTCTCTTATCGTGATCTTAGCGTTGATAAAGACTTAAGTCCCTGGGGGCTTGAGGATTCCTTTGTTCCTTTTGGTTTCAATAAGATTATCTTCTCTTCATGATCTCCTTTACCAAGAGTTTGCATCGATTCCATACTCTTGCTAAAGTGGGGGCTAAATTTATAGTCAAAAAATGGAAGCACTTCCATTGTAGACTACTTTAGCCCTTCGAGTAAGTAGTTTGGGGTCATGTCAAGCACCTTGAATGGGTCTCTCACTTGGATCTGGTTTCCCCCTATCTACCCCGTTTCCCACTTTTCTTTGGCTTGTTTATGGCATCCTAAACTGCAAACCTGAGACTTTTGACCTCAGGGTCAAAATTGACCTTTCTGGGTCAAGGTCGACCTCGACCCTGACCTAGGTCAAAATTGAACTTGATTCTAACCCAAGGTCCAGATTTAATGTTTCTGAGGTTTCCAGATGTCAGGCTTCAGAAAGGTTTAATTCCCGCTTTTGGGTTAGCTGTTTCAGTCTTCGGAGCAATGAATCTTGAAATTATATTTAATATAGGTCCACTTCTAGGGATATAGATCTAATTGGAATTTAATTCTCCTATGTATACCTCTCTAGAATATTTTTCCCTAGATTCATATATAAGGAATCTTTCTCCTCTCATTTTCTCTAACCATCTAAGACTTGAAAAAGACAACTCAATACATGATCTATTGAAGCAAGCATCTACACTCAAGCATCCAAGCATTAAAGCATCTTCAAGCACTCAATTCATCAAGGAGATCCATTGGTAGCCATTGAAGGATTCAATCTCTATGGAGCCCTCTTGTTGAAGATTTCTCCAACCACATTCCTCCAAGCCTCTTCCTATTCCAAGATCCATTCAAGGTTGGTGTTGAAGATCTACAAAAAATTGATTTGAGACATCCTACATCCAACATTCTACATTCTACATCCATTTGGTGCATACATAATTGTGGATCCATGGATTCGAATCCACCACAAGGGTTTCTATACAAGCAAGGTGAATTTGTTCATTTACTTTGTTTTGCTTATGCAATTTCAATTATACTTTGAGATTAATTCAAAAACTAGGGTTTGACCAAGGCAAACCCTTCCCCCCCAACAAACAAACCATTTTTATTGTAGGGATAGGTTCAGAATAGTGAATTGGAGTGCAGATTTGGAAACCCTTTTTGGCAAACTATTGGGATCCGGAAACATATTTTTTGTCAGAGATTTTGGGTCAAAATTGACATTCTGTTCTAGGTCAAAAACTAAAATTATGGGTCAAAGGTGACATTCATTTCTAGGTCAGAATCGACATTTTGTTCTAGGTCAAAATTGGAGATTCCGGGTCAGAATCAGAAATTTTGGGTCAAAGGTGACATTCATTTTTGGGGCAAAATCGGAACTGATCCAGATCAAAAAAATATTTTTGGGTTTTTTTTGTCTCTACGTTTCTATTCTAGATCTAGTTGCAGATTTTCTAGAAACTCAGTGTAGACACCCGAAAACAATATTCTTCGGGTCTGTAGCATTTTGAGGTTAGTACTTGTCTTCAATTCATTTCAATTAAAGTTTTTAATCTTCCTAAATCTATCACACATTATCTTCTATAAAATGGGAGTTATGGTTTTTCTCTTTATCCCTATCCTTAATAGGTTGATTCATTTATGCATTGGTCCTTTCTTTAGGGTTAATCAATTTGGATCTTCCCTTTATGAAATTTGGGATTAAGAGGACAATCTTACCTTCTTCACTATTCCTACAACACACATTAAATTTATAATCATTCATTCACACATAACATATAGAAATTACAATCCATTTTTATCCTTTACACCAAGGTCTTCCCATAATAAGGTTATAATTAAGAGGTCCAAACATCACATGAATAGGAGTGTCTAGAATCACTAGACCTACCTTAATAGGAAAGGTGATAATGCCTAATGTTTTCTTAGTAACATTGTCAAAGCCATGAATAAGAATAAAATTGGGTTTAATAGTTGAAATATCAGCTTTAATTTCTTTCAACATATCCATACTACAAATATTTAATCCAGACCCATTATCAATCAAGGTCCTACAAATGTGATTACTATTGATAAGGACAACTACCATAAGAGCAGCATGTTGATACTGAACTTATTAGAAGGAAAATCATCTTGAGTAAACACAATTTGAGTTGGGACAAGAGTAACATGCATACATTCTAGAAAGGAATTGATGGTATCCTGATTAGGTGGTGAAGTTGGGAGAGTAGTTAAATATTTTTTCAAGGCTTCATGATATGTAGAAGAAATTTGAAGAAGTTCCCAAAGGGAAATCTTAGCAGGAGTAGAACGTAATTGTTCTACCAAATCACACTCCTTTCCAAGATTGGGTGATAATCAGGGTGGTGGAGTAAGCATATGTTGAGAAGGTAGTAGGGAAGTAAGAACAACCAGATTAGAAGGTTGAGGATTTTTTTGTGTATGATAGGTGTGATCCACCACATGATAATCCTTAATAAACTCCAAAGGACTTCTAGATTTTCCTTTCATAGTTATAATAGGCTTGTTCAGATTTTGAAAATAACTATGTTGATTATACCCTTTGATCATAATAACAAACGTAGTGAAATTTGGATAAGAATATTGTTGAGGATAACCCTTAACAGTAATGACAGGTTTGTTAGGGGTTTGGAAGGAATTTGATTGAGTGCACCCTTTGACAGTTATCACAAGCTTATTAGTTACCTTAGGTTGAGCTTGTACAACTACCATAGGTGTTTCAATTTTGAAAATAGAGCTACTTAAAGGAATTAAACTAAGCAATTTTTGGTAAAGGTTGGTTGAAGAGACGTAGAGGAAGATTTAATACAGATGAAGTCATCAAAGGCTTCACCAGTCATAAAAACATCTTCACTACTAGATGACTCATAAGGGTCCTTAACATCATGACTACTAAAGGAATCATCAAAATAATCATGAATAAAGAAATTATACATGTTTGAAACAAGCTAAAGACAAATTAAATGCAATTATTTATGTATTTTTCAAATTTAAATAAAATGCAAGAAAAGAAAGGACAAAAATCTTTTTTTTTTCTTTTTATGATTTAAAAATGCAACAAATAATAGATCATACTTAATCAATCAAGATGATGAAAGCATAAAAATTAAATCTAAGCTAATATTGTTGGCATAACTAATGTTGAGAGAAGTTGAGTATGTCATGGTGTTGAATTGATGATATGTTGATAAGTTATGATGTTGTCATTGATGTCAACTTAGTGTTTGTTGGTTGAATATGTACCTATTATGATGATGTATGTTTAAGAGATTGAATCTAAAGTTGTAGAAATAATTGGAGTGTGCGATCATAAAAAAATTTTAAGTGATGTCTCTAGATGCTATATCTATGACTGCAAAAGTTTATCTTATGTATTGAGTGAGTTATGATTAATTAAAGGTTGATAGGTTAACAAGAAGAACAAGATGTAGCACAGGAAGATTGATTTGATAATTGTGTCAACTATGTTTAGTTTTAGATGTTGTGGTGATGGTTGTAATCACCTAAAAATGGTCACCTAAACCCTAGACCCCCAATCTCAGCATTTAATCAAGAAACCCTAACCTTGATTAAACCTAAGTCCTAAATCAAATAGGCAGTTATCGAATTCAAATTGATCTGACCTAAACTCTAGGTCCTAATCAATCATCGTACTTGATTAATTAATTAATTCCTAAAATCACATTACATTGGCAAATAAACATTATGTTAATTATTTAATTGATATTATGACATAATAATTAAATAAAAATTACCAAATTGTCAATTAAATCGAAAAGGAATTAAATTAATTATAAAATAATAAATGTGCATTCAAAATGAATTAATTTATTAAAAATGCATATGACATCATCAAATCCAGTTAACTGATTTATCAAAATGGAAACAATCTAGTTCCACTCAGTTAACTGATTCTCCACCGTTTATCATTTTAGAAACATTTCAGTTAACTGTGAACTGAATATGGAAGTTTCTAAAATAACTAATCAGTTAGTTTAGTCAACTGACTCTCTCGACCAATCGAATCACTTGCACATGGATTGTGCTTCTTCAATCGAATCTAAGCCACTCTTTGAATTTCAATCTCGACCGTCGATTCGAAAGAGATTTCTATAAAAGAGAAACTCTTTTCCTTCACAAAGGATCCTAATTTTTGCTTAATGTTATGATGCTGCATTTTTGTTCTTAGCTTTCTTGCATTCTTAGCATAGCTTTTATTGTTGTTTTAATGTTAATCATGCAAATCTAATCTTAGAGCACATTTCAATTGGTGTATTAAAATGAATATCTCACACTCAATTTGGTGCTTCTAAAATGAATCCTAATTAGTTTTGAATGAACAACAAACTGCACTTGCATTTAGATTAATCATTTACTTGCATTATCATAGATTTAAATCCTTCGTTTAGGTCTTCGGTGTAGTCACTGAGCTTGCAATGACCTGAGAGCAAGCTCATACTCCTGCCTTCTAGAAGGAAACAGGTCAATTCTTTCAGACATGCAGGGTGAATGAATCGATATTCATTCCTGTATGCAGCTGAAGAGCAATGACTATGTTGAAGTGTTCTGCTAAATAGAGGCCACTTTTAGCATGCACATTGAAGTTGACGGTTGTCAAACCGTCATGAAACAGGGGTATTAGCTTTTGGGGACGGACAGTGAGTTGTCAAATTTAATATATGGAAATGTTGACATCATCGGACATTTCAAATTTTCTTGCATTCACCATATACATTTTTGAATTTGTAGTCTGACTTCGAACCCCAATATCTCGCTTATTCGGAGTCTTTTTTGGGTGCAATTTTTTTTGAAATGGGGTAGAATTTTGTAGAGATCATAGTGGTGGAGTTATTTTTTTATTTTGATATCTAGATTGATCAAAAATTACTCTTTTTGGTGACTATTGCTATCTAATCCTCATTTTTGCAGCTTCCAGAGCCTCATACGGGCTCATACGATCACCTTTTTCAGTGATTTTTTTTTAAAACTGCATGATTTTCTGTCTACTTTCTGAATATGCACTTTGTTTTCTGATTTGATGATTTTTAAAATGTGGACTAATCTTTGGCTTGGTTGTTTGTGATCTTATCTTTTGCATACAGCCTAACAGTGGTTTGAAGAACGTTACTCAAGAAGACCAAAACTCAAACTACTCACGAATTGGTTTTTCAGGTTGCCTTTGATCGATAGAATGCAAAACAGTGTGCTTGCATCTTATTTTTGATTTCTTAAAATAGGAATCCGCATGCAGGACTCATTAAAATGAATATTTATTTATTATTTTAGGAATGATAATGATGTCAGGAAACTATGCTCTCACCCTTTTGGGATGATCATAAATCCAGAAGCATTATTGTCATTCTCTCATTCTGCTTGAAGTGTCTTTTAGTTTTGTAAATCCTAGGAATTGCATGGATGTATCCTCTCCCCTCGCCTTCGCGAATCTTGGGTGTAAGAGAAATCCATACAAATCCTTTAGTGTGGCTACCTCCCGAATGCTTTAACAGAGCTGGTGAGAGTGGATTGCCCAACCGGTAACAGGCTAAAGCCAAGCCCTTCCAAACCGGTATATAAAAAATGTCATTGTGATTAATGTCACAGTGAACAGGTGTTGAATGTGTTATAGCGGGAAGAAGATCTCCCTCAGTACCCTTGTGGTGCGTTAAAACCTACAGAACGTAACTTTTGTAGGCTGGGAGGCCTCCATAACGGAGCTAATCTGCCGCAAGTATAAACACCTGAATGGATGCCTTGACTACACACTTTGTTCTAGTATCCAAAATCCCTCTATCTGTTGGTGCAAAAGGTTAGAGACTGACTAAGACATCCCACACTTTCACGGCTCTTAGTAGAGACAACAGTCCCTTGGGAAGTGATTACCCTTGGGATTCAAAGCTTGGTGTGCCTAAGAAGTGAGTGCACATGTAAGGAGGAGCCCGTGCCTCCAAGCTTCTAAGTTGTCCGCTATGAGTAGACATGGCTGAACTTTGGTTCAAGTGGGAACTCAACAGATATTTCCCTAGCTATCCTAGGATTGTGGTGTCTCTGTTATTTTTGCAACAAACATTCTGCTTGATGTGTCTTACATGGGTGAAGTATCAAAACAAACATTCAAAATGAACATTCAAATCAAACATCAAAGTGATCAATGATTCAAAATCTACACTTCTAGGTGTTAGTTGTCAACTATTGTCTGAGTTTCTGCATCTGATATCAAACTTTGGAAATCTATCAACTTTCTGTCCAAATTGATATTCTGCTGTGAAGGTTCTGTCTGAATTTTCATAAATTTGTGTTCTCATCAACATCATCTACTAGTCTATCTTTGACTGCAATCTGTTGACAGTATGACTCATTGTTGTTTTGAAATCTGATTTCGTTATGCTAGTCCAAGTGACTTGTTAGCTTATCATCTTTGTCTACGCTGTCCTTATCCTGAGTTATGAGAGCAGGTTCGTTAACCTTGAATCAAGATCAGAGTTGTTGCTTCTCTCTCTTATTTGGACTTTATCTCCTTTGTCCTTTGGTCTTGGACTTAATCAGCACTTTAGATATCACTTCAGCACATGTCAGTCAATCAATCGGTTCATCATACCTCCTCTTCAATCTTTCAAGAAAGCACATTAGACAATCTTACAATGTCTAGAAGCAGATGGGCTAAACCTTATGGTCCTAACAACATGCAAGAAGAGATTCTTATGGCAGCTCTATCAAAACAACTTGAAATGTTGAAATCTGAAATCCAAGAATTAAAGGGAGAAAAAGATACACCTTTCAATAAGTCCTCATCAAGCAAAAAGGTATCTAAGTACAGTAAACCAATCTTTGATCAAGCAACACTTTATGACCAACCTATCTTTGATCAAGAGAGTGAAGGGGAATCTATGATAGATTCAGATGAGATTCTTCTCTATATGCAAGAGGAAGACCTTGTGCGACATGAAGAATCTTTACTCCTAAGTCAAGAAGAGTCCACTTATCCTTTAGAGAAAAACTTTACTCCTTTAGGACAAACTTATGAATCAGCATTGGACAAACTTCTTCATAATGATCTCATCACATTACCTCAAGCCACATCACGTGGACGAAGATTCTTGAGTAACTATTGTGCATATCATCGACACAATGAGCATAAAACTTCATCTTGCATGGAGTTGAAACA
>MU224112.1:1062899-1075554 GCA_018584345.1 Thuja plicata
ATCAATGCGCTGATCGCACATCAATTCAAAGAGGGGCAAATGTAATCACCTAAAAATGGTCACCTAAACCCTAGACCCCCAATCTCAGCATTTAATCAAGAAACCCTAACCTTGATTAAACCTAAGTACTAAATCAAACAGGCAGTTATCGAATTCAAATTGATCTGACCTAAACTCTAGGTCCTAATCAATTATCGTACTTGATTAATTAATTCATTCCTAAAATCACATTACATTGGCAAATAAACATTATGTTAATTATTTAATTGATATTATGACATATTAATTAAATAAAAATTACAAAATTGTCAATTAAATCGAAAAGGAATTAAATTAATTATAAAATAATAAATGTGCATTCAAAATGAATTAATTTATTAAAAATGCATATGACATCATCAAATCCAGTTAACTAATTTATCAAAATGGAAACAATCCAGTTCCACTCAGTTAACTGATTCTCCACCGTTTATCATTTTAGAAACATTTCAGTTAACTGTGAACTGAATATGGAAGTTTCTAAAATAACTGATCAGTCAATTCAGTCAACTGACTCTCTCGACCAATCGAATCACTTGCACATGGATTGTGCTTCTTCAATCAAATCTGAGCCACTCTTTGAAGTTCAATCTCGACCGTCGATTCGAAAGAGATTTCTATAAAAGAGAAACTCTTTTCCTTCACAAAGGATCCTAATTTTTGCTTAATGTTATGATGCTGCATTTTCGTTCTTAGCTTTCTTGCATTCTTAGCATAGCTTTTATTGTTGTTTTAATGTTAATCATGCAAATCTAATCTTAGAGCACATTTCAATTGGTGTATTAAAATGAATATCTCACACTCAATTTGGTGCTTCTAAAATGAATCCTAATTAGTTTTGAATGAACAACAAACTACACTTGCATTTAGATTAATCATTTACTTTCATTATCATAGATTTAAATCTTTCGTTTAGGTCTTCGGTGTAGTTACTGAGCTTGCAATGACCTGAGAGCAAGCTCATACTCCTGCCTTCTTGAAGGCAACAGGTCAATTCTTTCAGACATGCAGGGTGAATGAATCAATATTCATTCCTGTATGCAGCTGAAGAGAAATGACTATGTTGAAGTGTTCTGCTAAATAGAGGCCACTTTTAGCATGCACAATGGTATGTTTATCTAGATTATGTTATGAGGTTGTGGTTGCAACCATATCATGTTTTGATGATCAGAAAAAAAAATTTGAAAGTGACAAAAGGTTGTTCAACAAAGAGCTAAAGGTGTTTTTTAGAACAACCTTTAGAACAAGCAGTCAGATCCTTGACTGGTGATGATGCACCATGTTGTGATGAGTGATAACATGTTCCAGGGATCATGGTGGTGATGAAGATCGAGGAGGATTAATGATTTGGCATGTTTGTGATCGTTTGTGATCAGATTTATTGGAGGTTGTGAAAGAACATTGAATAATGTATTTTGGTTTGACTTTTCTTTGTCAAATCGATGTGCAATGAATTAGAAGGCCTACCTGAGTTTTCTAGAAAGTGTTCCATATTTGCAACATGTTTTAGGGTTTTCTCATTGAGAGGGAAAGATTGGAAAAAAAATTTTAAGGCGGTTAATTTCCCTAATGAACTTGTATTGTATGAATATATAAAATTATGAAATATGCAAGTGTAGATAGTGGATGCAAAGGTGCGATCGAGGAGAGGAAGAAAAGAGAAGTGTGTATGTATGCAAAGAAGAGATAGAGATTGAACTGGGTCTATATTAGCAAAAGAAGTGCTATTTTATCATATCATTTACTTGTTGATTCCTAATAGCTTCATCAAGCTAAATCCCTTAACTGGGTAGATCCTAATAGGTCTAACTTGTAAATCCTTTAACTAGGTGACTCTTTAATTAGGGTTTGAATTCCTTTAATCAGGTTACTCCTAACAGGGTAAATCTCCTAACAAGGCTAGAGGTAAATCCCTTGACCGGGTGACTCCTAACAGGGTCTTTCTCTTAATTGGGAATTATTGTAAGATTTTAACAGGGCTAAGCTCTTAACTGGGCGTACTTCACAAGAGTGTAGATTATAGTGGGTTCCATCCCCACATGTGGTTTTTCCCAATTGGGTTTCCACGAGAAAAAATTTAGTGTTATTATGGTGCATGATTGTGGATTCTTATTCTTATTGCTTAGTTTTTCATGAAATGAATGATTATTGATGCAAGTGGTTTAATGATTAATGAAAATTTGGAATTGTTAGATTACTGATCCCCCCTCTCAGTAATCTTAGACCTGATAATACTAAAAATTGGTATCATAGCTTTGGTCCTCCTTGTAGTAAGCCTAACAGCTTGAGGAAAAGATCAAATGATAAGGAAGGAACCTCCCAAGCTCTCTAAGGACAACTACCTTGGTATGGTGTGACAGAATGAAGTTATAATTAAAGGGTATGGGACCAAAATAATTGATACACATCACAAACATGTATATCACCCCTATTGGAAGTCTCACTATAGATGAACTTAATGAACAATAGGAGGATACTCAAGCACATGAAGCCATTGTCAGTACCCTATCTGATATTTAATATGTTGATGTTCGTGAACTAGAGACTGCCTATGATGTTTGGGAAAAGTTGAAACTTATCTATGGTGGAGATATTCATGTGAAGAAAGCTAATGAAGATAGTCTTAGAGGAAAATATGATGACATGAAGATGTTAGAAGGAGAGAATATTGTACAATATGGCCTAAGAATAAAATAAGTGGTTAGTGTTATCAAAGATGTTGGTGGAACTATTGAGAAAGATATTGTGGTAAGTAAAATGTTAAGAACCTTATTGCCTACTTATGGCATTAGAGTGTCTTCTATAAATGAGCTGAGAAAATTTGATAATGTTACTATAGATTGACTTATCGGTAGTCTTATTGCATTTGAGTTAAATGACTATGATAATAGTATTCCAAGAATTGAGGCTACTTTCAAAGCATCAGTGTCTAATGTAATGGTAAGGAAAGGTAAGGAAACAAGTCATGATACTAATCACATGTCAATTTATGCTAGGGAACTTGAATCTATCTTGGAAGAAGGAAATAAGGAGAGCTTGAAGCTCTACTGGCAAAGAGATTTCCTAGAGGGACTGATAAGTACAAAGGTAAATTTCCACTAAAATGTTTCTCTTGAAATAAAATTGGACATATTATTGCTAGATGTCCTAATGGTGAACACAAGGACAAGTTCAAAATATTTAAAGGAAAAGAGAAGAAACAATGCTTTGTTGCAGTGGATGAAGATGTTACCAATGAAGAATCAAGATGATAATGAGGAAGAGGAGTTTGTCTTTTTTACAGTCAAAGAAGATCCATCAGAAGGAGAAAAGGCATTGGTTTCTCATATAAGATAGAATGATGAATGGATTATTGACAGCGAGTGCTCAAGTAACATGACCGATGATAAGAGTAAGTTCAATAAACTTGATGAGTTTAATGGTGGTGTGGTAAGGTTTGGTAATAGTACACCTTGTTTGGTTAAATGTAAAGGCATTATTTCTTTGAATGGAAAGAATAATACTAATGATGTCTATTATGTGGATGGTATAACACATAATTTTTTGAGTGTGGGTCAGTTGAATGATTAAGGTTATAGATTCAAATTCAAACGAGGATTTTGCAGAATAATTGGAAGCTCCGGTGATGAGATTGCTAATGGTAGGCAGACTAGAGGTAATTTATTCCATCTGAATACTACTGTGAATAGTTGTTTGGTTTCAAAGGTTGAAGATAGTTGGTTATGACATAGAAGTTTTTATCATGTAAAGTTTGATAGTTTGATAAAAGTGAGTAAGACTAATGTAGTTAGAGGATTGCTTCAATTAGTCAAACTAGAAAATATGATGTGTAAAGAATGTGAGCTTGGTAAGTTAACTAGTTCTACTTTCAAGAGCAAGTCTTTTTCATCTAAGAGGATACTTGATTTGGTGCATACTGATCTTTATGGGCCTATGAGATAGAAGAGTTATCAAAGTGAATGATATTTCATATTGTTTACTAATGAATATTATAGAATGATGTGGGTGACTTTCTTGAAGGAGAAGTCAAATGCATTCCATAAATTCAAAGCATTCAGAGAGTTAGTTGAGAAGGAATCAGGTAAGAGTTTGAAATGTTTAAGATCTGATAGAGGTGGTGAGTTTACTTCTGGATAATTTTTTAAGTATTATGAAGACAATGAAATCAAGAGACAAATGTCTACACCAAGGACTCCACAACAAAATGGTGTTGCAGAGAGAAGGAACATAACCATATTGGATGTTGCAAGGACTATGTTGATTCAAGGAGATGTACCAAAGATGTACTAGAGAGGAGAAATTAGTACTATTGTTTATACACAGAACCAAGTGCAAGTAAAGAAAGGAATAGATAAGACATCCTATGAGCTATGGTATGGTCACTCACCTAATGTTAAATATTTCAAAATATTTCATAGTAGATGTTGTTGTTGAGCGTTGTTTTTACACAAGTCAATTGCTAGGATATCAAGATTTGATTTCCTCTCTTGAAAGAATAAAAAATTTATTCCCAAGGTTCTCCGGGGTCATGGTAACCCATTCTTAGGTAACTCAGTTGAAGATAAATGTGAATGTTCATGAGGAGGCCTTTGCTGGTACTTTCAAAATGTCAAACTGCAAAACAACTTTAGTACTTTTTTATATTTTCTGATTTTAAAAACGAATGTATTCTATTAATGATGCAAATTTTTGTTTTAAACTAAAGATGATTTTGATTACTTTCAGATTTGTGAGAGAAATTTAAATGAGTAAGGTAACAAGAATGAAGTGAATTGTTGAAAATGAAATCCTAACAGACATAAACCATTGTTGATCCTTCCTTGTGAATAGAATGATGGAGAGATTTGGAACAAACCCAATGAAGATAAATCATACAACATCACAATTATATACCCAATGGATGCAATCGTTTGTAGAGAAAATGTATTCACTCGTGCAACATTTTCAAAATCTACCAAATTGTGAAGCCACCAAGATGTGTGCACACACAAGATGAATTTATCATTGATCCCAAAAGATGATCTTTCCCATACATTCATCACAGCAAGGTAGATAAACAACAACAACAAACTCCAATTAAAGAATCACATATTCGAGAAACAATAAAACAACTAGCTCTTTGAAAAGAATGAATAAGTAGACAAATAGTCATCAATTTTGCATAGATAGCAGAAAATATCATACCATGAATGAAGCACTAATTGTAGATCATTATTGCATTAAGAATCTGACAATAATACATTGTTATTACAATATATAGAGTTCTGATCTACAAACTCTGAATGTCGAAACTAGGGCATCAGAGACTCTAAAAATAATGAAAATAAACTAAAACTAAAGCTTTGCTAAATAAATCTATTGCTAAAATGATACTAAATAACTTGCATGCATCTTTAATTTATTTACAATCAGTTTGTCCATGCACAAGGGATCAAACTCACTAAGAAAGAAGAAAGAGAGGAGTTAGAGTTCCCTTATTTGCAACTAGAGTCTTCTTCTTGATCTCTGAGTTCTCCTTTGGAATCTTCATTTGTGGTTCTCTTCAAGGTGAGAACTGATAGAGTACCCTTAATCCTTGTAAAATGAACCCCAGTTATGCATCCATCTGATGCAAACTTCTATTTTCATGCAAAAAAGTGATCTCACTGGAATGGTCCCAAAATTTGGACCCCAACCTCTGCACCAAAATTTTCCAAGTGCAAATTCGAATAAGTGTGAAACCAAAACTTGAGACCCCCAAAATTTTATATTTTTCAGAGGCCAAAAGACCAAAAAGCTAAAAATGTCGAAAGGCCAAAATGCCAAAAACTAGCCTTTGTAAAAATGGCTAAGTCTGAAAAAATTGCATCTCTCAAAAATGGTTGTCTAGATTTGGGCAGTCAGTTTGGGAACACCTCTGGATGAAAATCTTGTAGCCTCTACACTATCTCCTGTACTTCCTCATAGTTTATTTCTCGCTTCTTGACTTTGTTAACTCATCATTCTTGCTTCTCTCTGAAAATGGTCAATTCAGAAGTGAAGAACTTGATCTCTTCTTCATGCTTGGAAATCCTTTGCATTTCTTCCTTTGAATAGAAAATTTGGTGTAGGCCTTCTTTGGTGTTAACACCTTCCATAATATCTTTGAATTGTTGTATAACCTCTTTGGTTGGGCATAGAATTTTCCTCTCTTAATATCGGAATAGCTCTAAGTCCATACCTGTGAAGAATTTTTCTATTTCTTTTACCCATTCCATAACTTCCTTATGCTTTTGTTGTATGTGGCCTAGGCACTTTTAATGAACCTTAATTTTTTTGGCTATGCTCTTAATCCAAGATCCGAATTTGTCTAGCTCCTCACCTTCATATATCTTGACCAGAATTCCAAAGCATTGCTTCTTGAATATCTTGAGGTCCTGGAGGGTAGTTCGCTATTTGGTCAATTCAGAATCTAACCCCTCATCAATCTCCATCATTTTTATCAACTTTGTGGTTTCCACCAGAATGACTCTGAAAGGCCTAAAATCCATTTTGATAACCCCTTCTCCAAACTGTTCAAAATCTTTCTTCCAATCAGCACTTTCCTGAATGAAAGAGTGGGTCATACATGTTGGCAAGTCTAGAGTAGCTCTCTTCTCTAGTATGACCTGTAATGAGGCCTCTGGGCAACTTGGGTTAATGGGAGCCAACATTTAATGAATGAATTTCTTCAGAGCCTCTTTTTTATTTGTCAGGGTTTTTATGTTTTCCTCATCATTGCTCATAAAACCTAGAGCATGTTTAAGGCCTAAGGCTACCAGGGTCTTACTTCCTTCCCTCGTTGGTTCTCCTAAGTCTACCTCTTCAAATGTATAATTTTTGGGGGTGAGTTGTTCTTGAGAGGCGCTAGTAGAAGGAACTTCCACCTGTGCCTTCCAGCAACCCCTGGTGTCTTAAGTGACATAGAATGTAGTCCTCACTGATATATTAGCCTCTGCTTGATGGAAAGCCTACCCTAGGAATGACATATATGTGTCTTCTCCTTCCACTTCATCTGTATAAGTTCTTTTGCATGGCTGAATATCTTTAGTGAACCAAGTAGGTTAACAAAAGGTGGTAACCAGCTCATATGGGGCGATGTGGAGGACTGAAACCAAGATTTTTCATCTAGGGGTCACCCCTTCCTATTTATCTAACTCTTCCCCATGTTCACCTTCTTCTCTACCTTCTCCCTCATGTATTTATCCTTCACGAATTTCTTCCTCTCTCTCCTCTTCTTCCACTGCAGCCTCCTATTCACCTTTATCTTGGCCTTCATCCCCAGAGGAACTGATTGATATTTCCACATTAAGGCCTGTAATGGCTTCCAGTGTGGTTTTGAACGGAGATGCAGCTTACATGCTTATCAACACTTGGGGAGTCGGGATAGAGCAAGGCAAAGGAACATATGGTGGTGGATTTAGCATTGGCATTGAAGGTGGTGGAGTCGGCGTTTGCATCGTAGGTGGTGGAGTTGAAGTTGAACTCTCTCTTATAGTCTTACCCCCTACTATGCTCTGGGAAATACCATCATCTTGATTTTATGGCATTTGTTCAGTGCTAGAGTCCACTTCTGAGATAGGCACGTTTAGTGTGGGGTATGTGAATTTGGATGAAGGTGGAGTAAGGACCACTTAAGGATGGATGGGTGCCTGTATTCCCATGTCAATTCCTACTATTGAGTCAGGTGTATCCTATCCCTGGTCTGAAAAACCCTCTAAGCCTTCAAAATTGGACATGAGGAACTCATCCGAGCCTAGGGTATCCAACAGATTGTCACCCTCTTTAGGATCCTCTACCTGCTTCCTTGTGATATTATTTTTCCTCAGAGAGGCTACCTAGGATCTTTTCCTTTTTACCAAGGGTACATATTACAATTCTAGTTCCTCTTGTAAGGTTTACAATCATGTAGAGGCATAAGATCTCTTTCTTTTATAAGTTCTCTTGCCTTCTCCAGTTGTATGGGGAGATGGGTTGGATGTGGAAGGTCCTTCCCCTTGGGTGGCCAGTGATGATCCAACAAGAGGATTTATCTGCCATGTCATCCTAGTTTTCTGGGCCTTGTGCCTAAGATTAAAACCATATTCTACTGCATGTTCATGCCCATACAATGTTTCTGGCTTCTGAGGTGGGGCCTTCTAGTATTGGGACACTGTGGACCTCTCTCCATGTTTCTTATCTTCCTTCTTGGTTTGATCCACTAGTGTCTTCACGGGAATAGGATCCATTTGATAAGGCCTGTTGATCCATGCCTCAGTCGTTCTAACCACATGCCTTTCTCTGAATTCAATGTTGCTATTCTCCTCCTTATCTACCTCTGCATTCAAGATAGGCCTATTTTATATTCTATCAAGAGTATAAATTGACTCTAGCACATTATCTAAATCCTTTTCCCAAACCTTGGGGGGGATATTGATCTCTAAGGTCATTTGCACTAGTGTGAGGGACATCCTATAATAGTCCCTGATCCTCACCTCATGGTCATCCACATAGTTCATCCAATGATCTTTGACATGTGGTTCATGGATGTAGAACTTGCCAATGATATGGTTGTATGTGCTTATGGGGTCGAATCAGGTCTAGATGTTCTTAAATAATTGGAGTGGGCACTTGTCCCACTTAAAGGTCAATGACTTACATATCTTCATGTCATGAAGAGTGTAGGGGACTATGGAAATGGGGAAGTCCCAGCAATGCTTCTTCTTATGTTTGATGTGTTTGTATGCATCTGCAAGTTGCCTAGCCATTTCTAGGATGATTACCCAATTAGATGGGTACCTAGGTAGCTTCTTGGGGTGATGGGTAGATCCTACCACTTGGATGTACATGAAAGTTCTAAACTATATGTAGTACACCCCTAGGGCCCTTATTTTGGCAGCAACTTCTTCCGATAGCCTCTTCACGTAGTCACCCTCTATGGATCTAATGACTGAAAAGATAATGGCATCATTCACTATTCTCTAGTTTGTGCTATTTTCAGACATATTTGTTCTTCTCACCAGTTGTGGATAGACAATATGAGGTCATGCATTTGGTTCATTAAAGTTTCCCCATTTTTGAGCCCTGAATAGTCTACTCATGTTACTAATAGGTACACTATGTATGTCATCATATAAAACTTTGGGTTGTACTTTACCGCGGTCAGTTTCTCATACAATTTATCACTAAGGATAGGGGCCCAATCAAATCTGGCCTTACAGTTCCTAATCTTCTCTATCAACAAGATCATCCAGATCTTGAGTTGGATGGACTGAGGTAGTCCAGACACTTGGCTTATCAATGTAACTATTGTTTGGATGTCATCTCTCAAGTATCCCTTTCTTATATCTATTTTGTCCAGTTTGTTCTTCGGGAGAGGTTGTTGGAGATATTCCCAATTTTCTATTTTATAGGCATCTTCAGTCTTGTTCCTGGACCATCTCAACCCCTTTTCTATATAGAATTCATAAAAAATTTCCATGCCTTTCTGGAGATAGAAGACCTCTTACGTTGCCCAGCCTCAGGTTAAGGACTACCTTTCTTTCTGTATTCTTGACCACCTTTTCATATGGTATGTAGTGGTTGGCCAATGTCATGATAAGCTTAGAGGACATGATTGTTATCAAGTGTGCTGCCACATTGACTAAGCCTGATAAAACCAGGGAGGTGTAGTCTTCAATCCTTCCTTCTAATTGAGAGCACCTTACAAGGAATTGATCCCAGTCCATGTTCTCAATGTCTATATCGGTAATCAATATATGCTTATTTTTTATCTTTGAAGGGGGATGATTCCCCTTAAATAGGTACTTCATTGGTGATGTTGTCCGCTTCTCAGGTATTCCTGTGAGGAAACATGCAAGTATCAGTATCTTTATTGAAAGGAAACTACTAAAGCAGGAAAGAAAACATAACAAACTAAGAAAACAAGAAGCAGAGGCCTCTTAAGTAGCCAGACATGAAATTGTGGCTTTTTCAGAATTTTTGGGCTCTCAAATGCGGAAGACAAGGTCAGGGTGTGAAAGGCCAAAATTGAAGGATGAGGCTTATGGTGAAGAAAGCCTTTTCAGACTTGCTGAGTGCAAAAAACTTTGTACAAAATCAGGGTACAAAAACCCAAAATCTTGAAAAGATTCAGGGGCTGATGAAATGCTTTCGAGCTTTCGGTGTGTGAGAGTCTAAAGAAGGTTTTGGAGTCTAAAAGTATAAAACCTCCAAGAAGGGAGACCTTTCCTTCAGATTCTTTGGCATTTTGGGGGTTTCAGAGGTTTCGGAGGTCCAAAATGCCGACAATGCTGAAAGTGCAAACTGCACTAGGGTTGAAAATTGCTTTGGGAGGGGTTATTTTCAACCTTTTAGAGGCCAAAAACCTACGACTAGGTTGTGACACAAAAAAAAACCTAACCTAGAAAAACATGAATAAAATGGAAAAACAAGGCAAAGCGACCCTTTCCAGAGGTCCAAGGGCAAACCCTAGGGACCTAGGAAGGAGCACGACCTGACTAGGCTGAAGACCAAAACTAAACATACCTAAAAACAAAAACATGAGCAGAAAAGAAGATAAGAAATCAAAGAAAAGACCCTACCTGCAAGGCGTAAGGAGAGGGAGAAAACAATGAGTTGTTGAGAGTGAGGAGAGCTAACTGGAAATGAATGATGATGAAGGAAAATAGAGTGCACGAGGAGGCGAGAAGATGCAGACAAGAGAAAAAGAACAAGTGAGAATAAAAAGTGACTTGGCCACTTAAATATTCCATAGGTGACATCACTTGACTTCGGCATTTCAGAGGTCGAGATGCAAAAAATTAGGTGGCCTCCTCCCCTTTCAATGTTTCAGAGGCCAAAACACCTAAAGGTGCGAAGGTTCTTCCCTTTAGCATTTTTGGTGTTTTGAAGGGTGAAACACCGAAAGGGCTAGGCTCGTCCCTTCTACCTTTTTGGTGTTTCAGAGGGCCTGAGGTCCTCCAAAATGCCAAAAGTGTGAAAGGGCCAAAAAACACCTTTTCTCTCACAACAGGCCCCTCCAAAACCCAATTCAAGGAACAAGGAGAGGAGCAGACCCAAAATCCAAAAACAAGGGGGGGCCCCATGGTCAAAGGAAAAAAATGGGGTGTGTGTTGTGGACCCAAAAAAAATAGCCCTGACAAAAGGAGGAATGACCGAGGCATTTCTTTATCATCAAGACCCTTCTGGATTCTAACTTTGTAGTGGAACGAGAACCAAGAATTGTTCATGTTGACTATCTTTCAATGACTTCCCAGTTTGAATTTTTCTACTTGTCTCTCAGTGTGTGTTCACGTGTGTTCATTCCTTGACCTTTGATTATGGCAACTAGAACATTTTTCAGTTGTTCCCAAACTTATCCATGTAGACCAGGGCTTCCTGGAAAGAGATTTGCTTCTAGTCAGGCATCTATAGCCCCGACAAAGTTTTCCCCGAGTCCCAAATCTAACCTTTCTCTAATATTGGCCGGGCATCTAGAGCCTCGATAGAGGTTGTTATAGTCACCCTTGTCTATTCAATTTTCTAGGTTGTAGATATGTAGGAGATTTCTTTTCTTTGAAACAATTTCTTATTTTCTTGCATGAGCCATATGAAGACCCTAGATGTGTGTAGTTCTATATTTAGGTTCTTACTATCTTATTTGATCAATCTGAGAAACAATTAGGCTGTGTTACTCGTATTTTACACTTGTGACCCCCTTTTGGGCCATTTTTCTTTTGTATTTTTTCTTTCTTCTTTAGCTATTCTTCCTTTAATCCTACCTTTGTATCCACTAGACTTGGCTTCTGGGATCGGCGGGTACTCGAATCAAAGCACTAGTGTTGGTCCCAACTAAAAAATGCTCGAGAAACCAACACTCTTAGGTGTCATTTCTTAGTATGCTTTGTGATTAGGATGACTGAGCATTGAACATATTTCTGATTTCCAATGGAAGATACCACCACTTTTGACTTTTGGAATGTTCTCTGTGTTGTATGTCTCTTTGGAGAATTTGACTAAGAAATACCTCTACTCCACTTTAAGGACCACTTGGAATGCGTCCAAGACACACAAACCCAAAGATAAAAATAAGAAACAATCCCTGAAAAAAGAGGGGAATGACCACATACGAAAGTGTGAGCAAGGAAAATCTAGTTGTAAAGGAACATGATAATCATATTAAAGCATTCTACAACTAAATAAACAAGCTACATACATGATTGAACCGAAAAAAAAAAACTTAAACAATAAGGAAACAAGGAAGTGCAAACCTCCTCAAACTGAATCTAAGCTCCCCTTTTGATGTGTTCATGCTTATGGATGTGTACTCAAGATGTGCTCCAAGATTCAAAGGTATGTTCTCTAAACTGACATTACAAGTTTACTCTTCAAGATTGGAATATCTAAGCTAAAACTGACATTATTATGTTGCTTCAAAAGATGGATGAAATGTGAATGAATGAGCCTTCTATTTATAGGAAATGGGGATGGAAATGGGTGGTTCAGATGCAAAGTTGAAGAGAGGTCAGGATACCACTAGAAGAGAGCACATGGATTGTGCTTCTTCAAGTGCATCAAATTGTGACACTTGTCACAATATTATTGGGTTGAAAGTAGGGAGGAATGTGACCATTTAGGGAAGAGAGCCAAGAAGACTCTA
>MU224112.1:1075604-1094619 GCA_018584345.1 Thuja plicata
GAAGACTCTAGAAGATAAGGCTCATAAAGAGGGTGTAAGAGGAATTTATGAGGGTGTAAGAGATATTTATGAGGGTGTAAGAGATATTTATTCTTATGGATAAGAATGGCTTGAGATTATTGACTTTTACTTTGGGGGTTGAGTTCCTAATCAGGGATTAGGAATGTGACATGGTTAGGGATAGAATTAGGATTAGGGTTAGGAGATAAGAAGGTTCATTAGGGGGATAAGGAAGGGTTAGCATGTGTGAGTAGGTTGGGATTAGTTTGAACTCAGGGTTAGGTGGTTGAGATTGGTTAGGTTAGCATGTGTGAAAGGGTTGGGTTGAGTTTGAACTCAAGGTTAGGGGTTGGGATTGGTTAGGTTAGCATGTGTGAAAGGGTTGGGTTAAGTTTGAACTCAAGGTTAGGTGGTTGAGATAGGTTAGGTTAGGGGTTAAAGGGAGTATTAATGAATTGAATTACATAAATAACATATTCATTCAATAATAGGGGAATAGGGTTTTAATTAATTATTAAGTTATTGGTTTCTTTTAATATTTAATCAGGACTATAGCCAATTAATTGAATTAATTAGGGCTAGGGGATGACATAGATCATTTAGGTAATGCTTAATTACTTAACTGATAATGCTCTAAGAAGGCACTAAATGTGATTAGTTTTGGTAATCATATTTAGGTGTCTACAGGAAGAAATGGACTGACGATGGGAGAACAAAAGAAAGAAAGAAAAAAAGAAATAAAATAGATGAAACTATGATACAAGGGATGAAAGGCAGTCCCGCTTAGGATCTAAAATAGTGTTTGAGGAATTTCCAATTGACTAGAAATGGGGTCAAATCTTTGTCTAAGGTACTAATCACGAAAGTGCTTTCCTCCAAGATCTCTGATATCGGATAGGGGCCTATCCATAATTTGTGAAATTTGGTGTGGCTACCCAACTTTTCTTTTGTCTTGTTCCACATGAGGATGAGGTCAGAGATCCTGAAATCTTTAATGGTGGCTCTCTTATAGAACCATTGCTTGATGATGGCCTGGTATTTTGATACATTCTTCAATGCCAAAGTTCCTTTCTCCTTCAGGTTGAGGAGGTTCATGAGTCTAACCTGCACTCGATCTTCACCTCCAACGTACTAGTCCATAAATCTCAAAATTGGGATTTTTAATTTCATAGGGAAGACTGATTGCAAGCCATAGACCAGTTGGTATGGGGATGTCCCCAAAGTCTTCTTAATTCTCACTTGATCTATCCACATAGCATATTTCAGTTGCGTGTGCCAATCCCAGGGATTGTCATCGAGGAGATGTTTGATCACTGTCGTCAGGTTCTTATTTGTGGACTCTACTATGCCATTACCATGTGGATAATAATTTGAAGATAATTTGAGGATTACCTAGTTTTTGAAGGCCCATTGCATGAGTGGGGTGGAGGAGAAAGAGGGAGCATTGTTACATACCAGATAGAATGACATCCCAAACCTGGTTATGATCCGCTCCTCTAGGAACTTGGTTACCACTTTTGTGGTGCAATTCTTCAGTGCCTAGGACTCTGTCTAGCTTGTGTAGTAATCAGTAGCCATTAGGATGAACTTGTGACCTATAGATGAAGGGGGTTAATCATTCTAACAAAATCTAAGCCCTATTGGGCGAATGGACGTACCTTGTATACTGGCTGTAAGGGCATCGTCAAATTTCTCTTGCTTGTTTGGCACATGTGGCATGATCCTACGTGTTTTCCAATGTCTTTGAACAATGTTGGCCAAAAATAACCTGCCCTTAAGATTTGGTGAGCAGTTTCCTTAGCTGACCCGTGTCATGTCCCGTATCTGTCATGAAAATATTCTAGGACTTGTTTTTCTTCAAGCCTGTCCAGGCACCTCAAGTACAAACCTTCATAGTTGCGTTTATACAGCTGACCATTCTTCAACATGTAGGATTTTCTTTTGATTTTCAAATCCCTTCTCTGTAAGCTATTCATCCCCTCTGGGAAGTGATTCCATAGTAGGTAGTAGACTACATATTGATACCATATATTCAAGATCACACCTTGATCAGTGTAAGTTTGGCACATTAGTCCCTCTTCTACTTCAGAGATCATCTTTGTCAGGCCTTGGCCTCTTACTAGTTTCAATGGCTGGATCTCTAGGTCAAATTCTTGCAGGATTGCTATCCATTTTCCCCTTCACTCTCCCAGCTCATTCTACATTAACAAAGATTTTACGGTCACATCAGGGCTATCCTAAAGACTTTTCTCCTCAGGATGTAATGTCAAAATTTATTCACCACTTTGACTAAAGAAAATGATTTATTGTCTAGGTTGGGGTACCTGAATTTAGTGTTCTTAAGGGGGAAGTGTTATGTATGTGGAGCCTAATCAGACTCAGGTTCTTTTGGCATGATTTCCCCCCCAAACTTATCTACAGGGGTTTGGGGGTAGTGCCCCCAAGCTTGGATTCAAGGGGCAGAGCCATCAATTTTCTATTAGCCAGAGTATTTTTGCCCTAATTAGGTTAAGTCAAAAATACTTGTGAAAAGGGCTTAGGGTTTGAGATTCAATTGCATGAGGGATTTTGTAGCTTCCTGTGGTGGTATTGAGTTGCAGGTTTCAAATTGTAATCACTGGATAATAATAAACACATTGGAATCATTGTTGGTTGACGTAGCCCAGGGATTGGGTGAACCACATTAAATTTCTGTGTTATTGTGTTCTCTTCCGTGTGTTAATATTTGCATTTTTTTGCTTATTATTCTAACAAGAAGCTCATGAAGGCTATTGGTCTCTCATTCTCTCCATCTTTCTTTTGCGTGAGGATGCCTGCGCAGGAGTGTTCCCACGTGAAAGAATATACCTTGAAAGGGATAGTGTAATCTGGACTAACCAGAACAGGGGTCATAGCGATTGCGTTCTTGATCTCTTCAAATGAATTTCTTACTGGGGGGTGTACTCAAGCTTAGCATCCTTCTTCATCATATCATTGAGTGACTTTACTATCTCGACAAAACCACTAATGAACTTCCTCATGAAGTTAATCTTCCTGAAGAAATATTTTAACTCTTTGCGGTTGTGACATGGCGTCAGCTTGAGAATGGATTGGAATCATTTGGGGTCAATTACTATTCCTGTTTCTGAGATTATGTTCCCAAGAAACTTTCCCTCTATGACCCCAAATACGCATTTCTTAGGATTTAGGGAAATATCATACTTCCTGCATCTTTGGAGGACTCTCCTTAGATTATTTATTTGATCAGTTCATTGTTTTGAAAATTTTGTCAAATTGTCTATATAGATGATGATACATTTTCCAACTAACCCCTTGAAAGCAGTTTCCATGGCTCTCTCAAAAGTAACACCGACGTTGATTAAATCGAAGGGCATCCTTTGATAGGTGAATGTTCCCCACTTGGTGGTGAATGTTGTCTTTAATTTGTCTTCCTCTTGTACCATCATTTTATTGTACCCTGAATAACCATACAGGAAGGACATTATTTGGGAACCGTTCACTACTTGTAGTACCTCATTAAGAGAAGGGAGTGGGTAATTATCTTCCTGAGAGGCTTTGTTCAGATTTCAGAAGTCCACGCACAATCTGATCTCACCGGTCTTCTTTCTCATAGGTAGCAAGTTTTCTACCCATGTGGAGTGTCAAATGGGAAATATGATTCTAGCATCAAGCAACTTTTGGAATTTATTTTTTATCAGGGGCTCCATAGTAGGGTTGATGGGATGTTGGTGCTGTCAAAATGGCTTGGAATCTGGTTTTAGTGGGATATTATACACTATGACTGAAGTTTCATATATTTTTAGTTCTTCATAACTCCAAGCTATGACATATTGATTTTCTGTAAGGAAGTGGACCATCTCATCTTTCTCCTCTTTGGTACATACTTTCTTGATGTGGACCTCTCTTGGCTCATCTTCAGTGCCAAGGTTGTACACTTTATACTTTTGACCATCGGGTGGTATGTCTGGATGTCTTCTCATAGCAATCCCATCACTGTCAAAAATCCTTTCTAGTTCCACCATTCCTTTTGGTATGGAATTGTTCCTCGGTTTTATGATGCCTTGATCATCTGGGTCCTCTGGGATGGCTTCTTCTTCTTCCTTCCCTTTGTCTATGATCTACTTTTCAAACACACCTACACGCATGATGAACTCAAGGATGTGTTGATCGTCTTGAAAGACTTGGAAATTTGTGATGTTAACTGGGATTTTCGGGACTACAATGAGTTCAACTGATGCCCTTAGATTTCTCCATTGGGTTTAATGAACTGGCTGATATAGCTAGGGCATTAGCAACAATGTTTTTCCTTCATGGGATGGATCTGATATTGAATGGTTTAAAGTTGTTGATCAAGTCACGAACCCTATTTCGGTAGGCTGAGATCCTCTTAACGTTGAAATAATATTGACTGCATATTTTTTTAACAATCAATTGTGAGTCTCCTTCTACCGTCAAGGATTTTATTCCCTTCTCATGGTCCAAGATGATTCCACGAACCAATGCTTCGTATTCTACAACATTGTTATTGCACATAAATTGTAACCTATAAGCGGCATAAAAAGACTTAGCTCTTGGATTTATTAGTTTGATCCCTGCACCTGCTCCTTGTTTACACTTCGATCCATCAAAGCGTAACTTCCATATTTGGCACTATTTTGTGGGGCTTGAACTTTTAAGGATGTTCCTTGAGAATCCCTTTGCTTTGAGCTTCTGTTCTTTTCTCCATCACTTCCTAAGGAAGTTGACTCTTCTTCCCTTATCCCCTGGATATTTTTGAGGTTGGGGGATTTGGTACTTTCACCATTTTTATCTTCCTATAGTTCTCTGTAGGGTGGACACACAGCATCATCTGAGGTGCTCATCATTGAACATGTTCAAGGTAGGGCTCTTGTTATCAGAGTCTGAACCAATTTTTTGACCTTGGGTTGGGGTGTGTAAATCAACTAGGCTATCTTCCCTATACATGGTGTCACCTTCAGTTGACACATCAAGGCTTCCCCTTTCAGCTTCAGGCCTCTTTAGGACTTTGATTGGTAGGGCGATTTGAGTTAGCACTTAGGACAACACATCTTGGCAATCAGGGCATGTGAATTCTAAGTGACTCACTTGATGTAACTGACAGTAGCTTGGCAATAGGAGGATGTTAGAATTTGCATCTCTCCCTAAGTGTTGGATGTTCGTCGTCATGTTGTTGACAAAGTCTTGAAAGATGTCATCATGGATGTTGAACTCTAGTAGCCCTTGCATTGGACTATGGTATTTTTCTTTGACCTCTCTGATTTGGAACATGAGAACGTCATCCATCCAATAGGTGTCTAGGTCATTTTGTGTGAATAGAACTTCATTAGGAGCATTGTAATCTTTGATCATCCTCTTTAATTTAGGCTTGGCATAAATCTTGATATGGCTATTCAATCCCTTCCATGGTAGCCATAGCTAGGTGAAATCCATGGACAACCATCCTCTCAAGTATTTGGTCCATTCTTGACTCAACATCATTCCATAAGTCTCGGGTATATCCACTATGTGTACATCAATGTATTCTTATATCCTTGGGTCAGAAACTAGTTGGATGTGCACATCCTTGAGTACACCAATCATGTTGACTTTGTCTTATTGATATGGATCACTAATCTGTTTGTCATTTGCAGAACCATCCCCAATTTTTGAAAGATGGATAAGGGAATGCCATTACATGATGCTCCAGAATCAATTAGGCAATTGTGTAAGTTTTTTCTGAATAACTGTAGACTGGGGAGGAATGGTGATACCTCTATCTTGTCTTTAAACATCGTCAGGAAAACTTTGGAAGTGTTGATATTGGAGGTGGGCTTCGTGTTGCTAGCTGTTGTACCTTGCTTTGAATGGTCCAATGATTTTAGGAGTGCTTATCTCTGAGAAGGGAAGCCTTGAATCATTTTGAACATAGATATGTTCACCTTAGTTTTCTTCAATTCTTTGATTGCATTGTATTTGTCATTTGACCATGTTGAACTTCTGTAACCAGCAAATGCATTTGGTGGAGATGATGTGGGAGCATTCAGACCTCTAGGTAGCACAGGATTGTTGCTTGCCCGGGGATCTAGTGGAGTTGGTTTTTTACTAAGAGGTATATCATCAATCATAGGTTCCTTTCGACTCTATAAATTGTATGAGTTCTGATGGTCATTTTGGAAGACATGAAATTCAGAGTATCCAGGCTTGTTCTCTTTCTAAAGTGGGAACACAAACTCTTCTTCTCCCGTATAGGTGTCCAAAGTTTCTCCATTTCTAGACTCATAAGAGTCAAACATCATGGTGTTGAACTGGATGGGTGACTCCTCTAGATTTTCAGGAAACTAGTTATAGGAGATTCTTCCATATCCATCATTGCCTTGGCATAGATTTTGAGCCCCCAAAAAATTGGCATCCACAGCCTCATAAGTATTGGCATTATCCGTCGGTATGCTACCATTGTTGGATCGATTGTTCCATTGTCTATTGGGCCTTTTCTGCCCAAATGACTTATCCTGTGTATTGTTGTTATTGTTGTAGATGTTGAAATTTTGATTCTGATTCTAGGGGTAAGCATTCAGATTGATAGATGCCTGTTGGTACCCACTTTGGTTTTGAGACAAATTTAACTTCATCCTAGTGAGATAACTTGTGAGGTGGGATAATGTTTTCTTTATGGCGTCCAACTCAGAGGCCAGGTGAGTATCAAGTTTAGTTTGGGGCACAACCCTTTGCTCCACAAATGCTATTTTATGAGCCTTATAACTGGGATAAGTGATGGAGGGTGGTATGGTTGTGAATGGTTGTGTCGGAATTGGGTTTAACAAAGGCATGTGGGTGGCCAAAGCTTGATTGCTCGCTGAAAATGCGTGTGGGGCAGTATTGTTTCTAATGGTAGGCACAACCACGAAGTTCCCCTCTTGCTGGTTCATTTGTTGTGTAAACATGATAGCCTCATTGTACACCTTTTCCATTGTGCCTCTATCCATGGGGGGAGGTCTTCTTAGGAAGATTGAAGTGAAGGGGTCCAAGGCTTTGAGGTAAACTTGTATGACTGCTACCTCTGGTATGGTGTAAGGAGCTTCCAAATTTTGATGCATCTTGTGGAAATGATGATTGAACATGGTGATGGGCTCCTTAGGATCTTTTCTCTTTGTTATGAACTGGTGAGGGGTTTTAGAAAGGTCTACATACAACTTAAATTTATTAATAAATTTGGTTTCAAATTTGAGCCATACAGAGATAGACCCCCGTGGTAGGTTCAGGTACCAATTGTATGCAAATTCCCCCAAAGTGTATGGGAATAAATGACAAACAACATCTTGGTGGGCAATCTCTTTGCGGTTATAAATTTCTTTGAAGGCATGGATGTTCTCTTCTCCTGTCCTCAATTCTCCATATATAAAACGGGTGCAAAATCTCTCTAGATTTTTGGGCAATGCATGGAGATGTCCAATGAAGTTTAGTGGAAAGCTTTGTGCATTAGCGAAGAAAGCCATTGGACAAGGTTGATGCAAAATCTAATTTTGCAAGTTCTGATTTTGGTTTACAACTGCGAGGACAGTCGGGACATCGAGGTGTGATTATTGTCCAAGTAGATTATGGGACTTGGTAGGATGGTGAGAGGAGCTCTCTCTTGTATTCCCTTTGTCATTGTGAGCTCTGCGATGGTAAGTGAGCTCAAGGAAATTGCCTCTTTTCAGAGATGATCTCAGCACTCGCTCAAACTATTTTGGAGAGAGATCCGATGTTATCCAGGTTTTTGGTCTCTAACACCCTCCTTCTAGTGCCACTTCTATTGAGCGTTGTTTTTACACAAGTCAATTGCTATGATCTCGAGATTCAATTTCCTCTCTTGAAAGAATAACAAATATTCCCAAGGTTCTTCCGGGTCGTGGTACAACCTACTTGGTAACTTAGTTGAAGATAAATGTGAATGTTCACAAAGAGGTCTTTGCTGGTACTTTCAAGACGTCAAACTTCAAAACAACTTTAGTACCTTTTTTATATTTTCCTATTTTATCAATGAATGTATTCTATTAATGATGCAAATTTGTGTTTTAAACTAAAGATGATTTTGATTACTTTCAGATTTGTGACAGAAATTTAAATGAGTAAGGTAACAAGAATGAATTAAATTGGTGAAAATGAAATCCTAACGGACATAAACCATTGTTGATCCTTCCTTGCGAATAGAATGACAGAGAGATTTGGAACAAACCCAATGAATATAAATCAGACAACATCACAATTATATACCCAATGGATGCAATCATTTGGAGAGAAAATGTATTCACTCATGCAAGATTTTCAAAATCTACCAAATCGTGAAGCCACCAAGATGTGCACACACACGAGATGGATTTATCGTTGAGCCCAAAAGATTATATGTCCCATACATTCATCACAACAAGGTAGATAACCAACAACAAACTCCAATTAAAGAATTACAGATTCAAGAAACAAGAAAATAGATGGCTCTTTGAAAAGAATGAATAAGTAGACACACAATCATTAATTTTGCATAGATAGCAGAAATTATAATACCATGAATGAAGCACCAATTGTAGATCTTTATTGCATCAAGAATCTGACCATAATACATTGTTTTGATTACAATATATAGAGTTTTGATCTAAAAACTCTGAATGCCAAAACGAGGGCATCAAAGACTCTAAAAAAAATGAAAACAAACTAAAACTAAAGCTTTGATAAAGAAATATATTGCTAAATTGATACTAAAAAACTTGCATGGATCTTTAATTTATTTACAATCAGTTTGTCCATGCACAAGGGATCAAACTTGATAAGAAAGAAGAAAGAGAGGAGCTGGAGTTCCCTTGTTTGCAACTGGAGTCTTCTTCTTGATCTCTAAGTTCTCCCTTAGAATCTTCATCTGTGGTTCTCTTCAAGGTGGGAACTGATAAAGTACCCTTAATCCTTTCAAAATGAACTCCAGTTATGCATCCATCTGATTTGAAGTTCTATTTTCATGCAAAAAAGTGATCTCACTGGAATGGCCCATAAATTCGTACCCCAACCTCTGCACCGAAATTTGCCAAGTGAAAATTTGACGAAGTGTGAAACCAAAACTTGAGACCCCCAAAATTTTGGATTTTTGGAGGCCGAAAGGCCGAAATGCCAAAAACTAGCCTTTGGAAAAATGGCTAAGTCTGAAAAAATTGCATCTCTCAAAAATGGTTGTCTGCATTTGAGTAGTCGGTTTGGGAACACCTCTGGATGAGCAGCTCGTAGTCTCTGCACTATCTCTTATACTTCCTCATAGTTTATTTCTCACCTCTTGACTTTTTTAACTTTTCATTCTTGCTTCTCTCCAAAAAATGGCCAATTCAGAAGTGAAGAACTTGATTTCTTCTTCATGCTTGGACATCCTTTGCATGTCTTCCATTGAATAGAAAAGTTGATGTAGGTCTTCTTTGGTGTTAACACCTTCCATAATATCTTTGAACTTATGTGTCAGCTCTTTGGATGGCTGTAGAATCTGCCTCTCTTGATCTTGGTATAGCTCTAAGTCCATACCTGCGAAGAAGTTTTATATTTCTTCTACCCATTCCATAACTTCCTTATGCTTTTGTTGTATGTGGCCTAGGCACTTTTCATGAACCTTAACTATTTTGGCTATGCTCTTAATCTAGGTTCTGAAGTTGTCTAGCTCCTCAGCTTCATATATAGCATTTCTTCTTGATTATCTTGAGGTCCTAGAGGGCAGTTCGCCATTTGGTCAATTCAGAATCTAACCCCTCTTCACTCTCCATCATGTTTATCAACTTTGTGATTTCCACCAGAATAACTCTGAAAGGCCTAAAAACCAGTTTGATAACCACTTCTCCAAGCTATTCAAAATCATTCTTCCAATTAGCACTTGCTTGAATGAAAGAGGGGGTTATACCTGTCGGCAAGTCCAGAGTAGCTCTCTTCTCTAGTACAGCCTATAGTGAGGCCTCTGGGCAACTTGGGTCAATGGGACACACCATTTTATGAATGAATTTCTTCAGAGCCTCATTTTTCTCTGCCAGGGTTTTAATGGTTTCCTCATCCTTGTGAATAAAACCTAGAGTATTTTTGAAGCCTAAGGCTGCCAGGGTCTTACTTCCTTCCCTGGTTAGTTATCCCAAATCTACCTCTTTAAATGTATAATCTTCTGAAGTGAGTTGTGCTTGAGAAGTGCTAGTAGAAGGAACTACCACTTGTGCCTCCCAGCAACCCCTAGTGTCTTAAGTTATGTAGGATATAGTCCCCATTAGTATATTAGCCTCTGCTTGATGGAAGGTCTGCCCTAGGAATGACATATTTGTGTCTTCTCCTTCCTCTTCATCTGTATAAGTTATTTTTTGTGGTTGAATCTCTTTAGTGAGCCAATTAGGTTTACTAAAGGTGATAATAGGGTCATATGGGGCAATGTGGAGGACTGAAGCCAATATTTTTTATCCAGCGGTCACCCCCTCCTCTTTATCTAACTCTTCCCCATGTTCACCTTCTTCTCTACCTTCTCCCTCATGCATTTCTCCTTCATGACTTTCTTCCTCTCTCTTCTCTTCTTCCACTATATCCTCATGTTCACCTTTATCTTGGTCTTCATCCCCAGAGGAACTTATTAACATTTCTGCATTAAGGCTTGTCATGGCTTCCACTGTGGTTTTGAAGGGAGATGCAGCTTCTGTGCTTACCGATACTTGGGGAGTCATGATAGAGAAAGACAAAGGAACAGGTGGTGGTGGAGTTAGCGTTGGCATTATAAGTGGTGGATTCAGCATTGGCATCATAGGTGGTGGATTTGAAGCTGAACTCTCTCCTACAGTCTTACCCCTACTATGCTTCGGGCAACACCATCATCTTGATTTGTTGGCCTTTGTTCAGTGCTAGAGTCCACTCCTGAGATAGGCATGTTTAGTGTAGAGTTTTTGAATTGGGATGGAGGTGGAGTAAGGACCACTTGAGGATGGATGGGTTCTTGTATTCCCATGTCAATTCCTGCCATTGAGTCAGGTGTATCCTATCCCTGGTCTGAAAAACCCTCTAGGCCTTCAAAATTAGACATGAGGAACTCATCCGAGCCTAAGGTATCCAATGGATTTTCACACTCTTTAGGAGCCTTTGTCTGCTTCCTTGTGATCTCCTTTTGCCTTAGAGAGGCTTCCTGAGATCTTATCCTTTTTACCAAGGGTACATCTTCAAGTTCTGGTTTCTCTTGTATGGTTTCCAATCATGGAGAGGCAGAAGCTCTCTTTCTTTTATAATTTCTCTTTCCTTCTCCAGTTGTAAGGGGAGACGAGTTGGATGTAGAAGTTCCTTCCCCTTTTGTGGACTGTGATGACCCAACAAGAGGTTCTATCTTTCATGTAATCCTAGTTTTTTGGGCCTTGTGCCTAGGATTAGAACAGTATTCTACTACATGTTCATGCCCATACACTATTTCCAACTTCTAAGGTGGGGCCTTCTTGTATTGGGGCACTATGGACCTTTCTCCACATTTCTTATCTGCCTTCTTGGGTGGATCCATTATTGTCTTCATGGGAATAGGATCCATTTGATAAGGCTTGTTGATCCATGCCTCAGTCATTCTTACCACATGCCTTGCTTTGAATTCAATGTTGTAATTCTCCTCCTTATCTACCTTAGTCATTCTTACCACATGATTCATCCAACAATTTTTGACATGTGGTTCATGGATGTAGAACTTGTCGATCATATGGTTGTATGTGCCTATGGGGTCAAATCAGGCCTGGATGTAATTATATAGTTGGAGTGGGCACTCATCCCACTCAAAGGCCAATGACTTATAGATCTTCATGTCATGGAGTGTAGGGGCCTATGGAAATGGGGAAGTCCCAGCAATGCTTCTTCTTATGATTAATGTGTTTGTATGCATCTATAATCTCCCTAGCCATTTCTAGGATGATTACCCAATTACATGGGTACCTGGGTAGCTTCTTGGGGTGCAGGGTAGATCCTACCACTCAGATGTATGTGAAAGTTCTGAGCTGTATGTAGTACACCCTTATGGCCCTTATTTTGGAAGAATCTTCTTCGGATATCCTCTTCTCTTAGTCACCCTCTATGGATCTAATGACTGTAAAGATAAATGCATCATTCATTATTTCATAGTCTAGGCTATTTTCAGGCATATTTGTTCTTCTTACCAATTGTGGATAGACTTTGGTTCATTAAAGTTTCCCCATTTTGTGAGCCCCACATAGTCTCCTTGTGTGGCTAACATGTACACTATGTATGTAGTCATATAAAACTTTGGGTTGTGCTCCACCGTGGTCATTTGCTCATCCAATTTATCACTTAGGATGGTGGCCCAATCAAATATGGCCTTGCATTTCCTAATCTTCTCTATCAATAAGATCATCTAGTTCTCAAGTTGGATGGACTGAGGTAGTCCATACACTTAGCTTATCAATTTAACTAATGCTTGGATGTCATCTCTCAAGTATCCCCTTCTAAGATCCATTTTTTCTAGTTTGTTCTTTGGGAGAGTTTGTTGGAGGTATTCCCAATTTTCCAATGTCATGATAAGCTCAGAGGACATGACTGCTACCGGGTGTGTTGTTGCATTGACTAAGCCTGATAAAACTAGGGAGGTGCAGTCTTTAGTCCTTCCTACTATTTGAGAGCACCTTAATAGGAATTGATCCCAGTCCACGTTCCTGATGTCTCTATCGGTGATCTCTAAATGGTTATTTCTGATCTTCAAAGGGGGATGATTCCCCTTGAACAGGTACTTCATTGGTGACGTTATTCGCTTCTCAGGCATTCCTATGAGGAAACCTGCAAGTATCGGTATCTTTATTGAAAGGAAACTACTAAAGCGGGAAAGAAAACAAACGAACTAAGAAAACCAGAAGCAGGGGGCTCTTAAGTAGCCATAAATGAAATTATGGCTCTTTCAGACTTTTCATCCTTTTGGACGCCGAAGACAAGGTCAGGGTACGAAAGGCCAAAATTGAATGATGAGGCTTATGGAAAAGAAACCCTTTTTGGACTTGTGGAATGCAAAACAATTTGCATAAAATTAGGGTACGAAAACCCAAAATCTCAAAAAGATTTGGGGACTGATGAAATACTTTCAGGCTTTCAGTGTGTGAAAGTTTGAAGAAGGTTTCAGAGTTCGAAATTCCAAAACCTCCAGGAAGGGAGAACTTGCCTTCATATGCTTCAATGTTTTAGGGGTTTCAGAGGTTTTAGAGGTTTAGAAGGTCTAGAACACTGACAATGCCAAAAGTGCGAACTACACTTGGGGTTAAAATTGCTTCGGTAGGGGTTATTTTTGGCCTTTTGGAGGCTAAAAACCTACGACTAGGTCGCGAAGCAAACAAAACCCTAACCTAGAAAAGCATGAAGAAAAAGGAAAAATGAGGTAGAGAAACACTTTCTAGAGGTCCAAGGGTGCAAACCCTAGGGACCTAGGAAGGATCACGACCTGACTAGGTTGAAGACCAAACCTAAATAGACCTAAAAGAAACAACATGAGCTGAAAAGAAGAGAAGACATCAAAGACAAGGCCCTACCTACAAGGTGCAAGGAGAGGGAGAAAACAATGAGCCCCTGAGCGCGAGGAGAGCTAACTGGAAACAAATGGAAAGGAAGGAAAATGGAGCGTGCGAGGAGGTGAGAAGACGTAGACAAGAGAGAAAGAACAAGTGAGAAGAAAAAGTGACTTGGACACTTAAATAGCCCACGGGTGACGTCACCTAACTTCTACATTTTGGAGGCTGAGACACTAAAATTTAGGTGGCATCCTCCCCTTTCGGATTTTTGGAGGCCGAAACATCTAAAGGCTCGGGCTCAGCCCTTCAGATTTTTTGGTGTTTCAGAGGCCTGAGGTCCTCCAAAATGCCAAAAGTGCTAAAGGGCCAAAAATCACCTTTTCTCACACAACAAGCCCCTCCAAAACCTAGTTCAAGGAACAGGGATAGGGGCAGACCCAAAGCCAAAAACAAGGGGGCCCCATGGTTAGAGGACCAAAATGGGGCATGCGTTGTGGACCCACAACAATTACATTAAGAGAGATGATGACACTGGAAAGTTTGATCCTAAGAATGATGAAGGTATTTTCTTGGGTTATTCTACTAAAAGTAAAACATACAAGTGTTTTAATAAAAGAACTAACAAGATGATTGAGAGTGAAAATGTAAAGGTATATGAATACCCTAACAAATCTGGTGATTCAAGCAATCAAGTGACTGAAGATGATCAGGAGATTTTGTATATTGAACTAGAAGTGCATGTACCAATGGATCTAAACAATGAGAGAGAAGTGATTCAACCAACAAAACAAGAAGCTCCTAGACCCAAACCGGTGATACCTAGGTATGTGAAGACGAATCATTCCATTGATCAGATTATAGGTGATAAAAATATAGGTGTTCAAACAAGAAGAAAGCTTAACAAGATTAGGTGTTTAATTTCCAAGTATGAGTCTAAGATAGTAAAGGAAGCAATCAAGGATGAAGATTGGGTAAAATCTATGGAAGAACTTGATTAGATTGAGAAGAATGATACATGGGCACTTATTTCTAGACTTGAAGATAAAAATCTAATTGATACCAAATGGATTTTCTAGGAACAAACTGAATGAAGATGGAGATGTGATTAGAAATAAGGCAAGGCTTGTGTGTAAGGGTTATGCTCAAGAAGAAGGACTAGACTATGGTGAGAGTTTTTCTCTAGTATCAAGCCTAGAAGGGGTAAGAATTCTACTTTCTTATGTTTCTTATAAGAAGTTTAAATTTATTCAAATGAATGTCAAGTCAGCTTTCTTGAATGGAATTCTTGAAGAAGAGGTCTACATAAAACAACTTGATGGTTTTGCATTGACAAAGGACAAGGACATGGTATGTAAGCTAAAAAGGCATTATATGGACTAAAACAAGCTACAAGGGCATTATATGAAAGGTTACACTCCTATCTTATCCAAATTAGTTTTGATAGAAAAAGTGATGATAGTAATGTGTACCTCAAATTTGAAGGAGGTAAATTGTTGTTAGCTGAAGTATTTGTTGATGACATAATCTTTGGAGGTAATGATGAGATGAGTCTGGCTTTTTCTAAAGAGATTAAGAAGGAATTTGAGATGTCAATGATTGGGGAGATCAAATTCACCAAGCCACTACCTAAGGATACTTTTGAGTACCTTAGAGGTAAGCTAGGGGTTATACCCCTACCTGATCAGAACTAAGATGTTGTAGGTGCATCAATTAGGTGAATTTATTTCCATATCTTTCCCTATGGATTAATGATCAGGGGACTACTCCTTAGGGGGAGAACTCAGATATAGAAGAAGACAGTTGCAACAGATGATGTATGGGGCTTATTGCACCATTGGCATTGTTTTTAAAGGGGTAGATGAACAAGAGATGAACAAGAGGTGAAGCAGTACAGGGGAGATGACTAAGAGACAACTTGAGATCGAGATCAAAGAAAAAAAAATGTATCAACTAAGGGGGAGCAGTTTTTTTTTATATCTAGAGCAGCTAGATGATTGCTTGATATTGTTGGTGTTGTCATCAATGCTAAAGGGGGAGATTGTTGACATAAATGATGTTGAGAGAAGCTAAGAGAAGTTGAGTACGTCATGGTGTTGAATTGATGACATGTTTATTAGCTATGGTGATGTCATTGATGTCAACTTTATGTTTGTTGGTTGATTGTGTACTTGTTATAATGATGTATGTTCAAGAGATTAAATCCAGAGTTGTAAAACAAATTGGAGTATAACTTTGACCACACAAGTTTATCTTATGTATTGAGTCAGTTATGATTAATTGAAGGTTGACATGTTAACAAGAAGAACAAGATGTAGCCCAGGAAGATTGATTTGATGATTGTGTCAACTATATTTGGTTTCAGATGTTGTGGTTATGGTATGTTTCTCTAGACTATGTTATGAGGATGTGGTTGTGACTGCATCATCTTTTGATGATCGAAAAGAAAATTTTCAAGTGATAGAAGGTTGTGTTGACAGGACTTTGTGACCAGGTCCACCAATAGATGTAAGTTGTCACCAGGTACCGAGGTACCGGCCAACTTCACCTATAAAGGTTGTCTGGAGAGATGAGATTCCCTGGGCCTTCAAGCATGTAAGAGTTAGGTCTCGATAGTGCAGGAGCTTAGTTGGGGATGTGACTATTTTGTTCGGGGGGATAGCTGGTTATATTGGCTCGTCTTCTCTGGGGATTCGAGTAAGCGGGGTTTCCTGCAAGCATTTAATAACTTTTCCAAATAAACTTCAAAAGATACAGCAAGGTTAGAAATATTCCATCTACCTATAGTTATTCCAAACATTTAAAACATCAACCATGCTCTAACATACTACACTAAAAACTGAAGAAATACAGAACCATCAGTTCATATTTAATCAATAGCAAGGGAAAAGAAGGTCGTTAATCTACTTAAAAATATCAGATCAAGGGACATAAAGAACATGCAACATAAAATACCACTAACCTAGAGATCAGAACGCTAACAACATCATTGATAGAATCCTTCTTTCTTCATTAACAAGTTTCCAGCAAGCACTAGTGCGTACAATAATGGTGGCTCCAGGGGAGTGTTTAACTACTAAAAGCTTCTAAACTAATGAGCATGGAGATTTGCAACTAAGAACTGAGAAAACTGAAATTCTATTAGCTATGGACTGCAAAATCATCAATTTTGTCGACTCTTGGAATGCGGTCAGACTTATTATTTATACACAAACTTTTGACCTAAAACTAACCTAACATATTTTACACTTAACAATATAATACTATTTCCAGTGGCCGGTACTACCTACGCCATGCTACAAAAGACCTTGAGATGGAGAAGGTCTGACATGTCAGAATAATAAGACAAGAAAAGAGGAGTGGAAGAATCAGCCTCGAGAAGAGAACTGGAAAGAGAGAAGAAGAAATCTGATCCCCTGGGGATCAAGGCTACATGCCTCATTAATGGAAAGTGACTTACTATCTTTGATGTGCTAGGTGTTATGTTGGAGAGACGCCTTGGGAAGACCACCTGTCAAGACCATCCCATTGAGCCGACGTTCCCTACTAGAGTCATCTACCTTCTGACATCTTTATTAACTGCCTTGAAAGCAACCGGTTGGCCTTGGGAACTGGGACATAGGTCACTTAAAGAATACAAAACTATTGGATCCAAAATTTCAGGATCTAGGAACTTGCATTCCAAAAGAATGAATGAGTATAAAATTTGCGCACGCTAAGAGTTATCTCTAGAACCCAGAGAACCATGCTACTCCTTGCTATTTTTTAGGTCTTTTAACACCTGGCCTACACCTTCTTTGTCTATGCCCCTATTGTTGTCCCACCGGCCGCAGACAACCTCTAAACTCTCTTGCACCTCTCCGGCCCCATTCCAGAATTCATCTACTAATTTTATGGCATCATGCGTTTGGAGCATCGTCTTAGACAACCTTGTCAATTTCTTCCCATCAATATCTCCAGGGGAGCGATACTGAGACTCCATGAACTCATCAAATTGCCTAAGGACATAGTCCTCTAGGGTGCATGATCTGGTGGTGAAGGAGTTGACTCGTGACACCCTTACTATGAAAGCTTCAAATAGGCCCAAAGGATACTAGGCGACAGTTATTTTATCTTTTAGGGCCTTGAACGGATCCTTGCAGACCTCAATCCTGAGGGAAAGTCTTGAATAATAGGCCCGAAGGGAATCATATGTTTCATCCCCCAGAATTCCTACCTTTGTGGCAACCTCTTCTCCAGCGTTGAAAATCTCTTCCAGCCCGGCCTTCCATTTCTCATAGTTTCCCAAGTCTAATTCCCACATGTCAATGGAGGCACTTCCTTGACAGAGGAGAAGGTGGATCTAATAAAGATCTGGGAGTGACACTACTAAGAATTTCCTTACGGCATCTACTTGTTCTGTGATCCACCGATCGACAGCTTGGGCCTTCTTTTTCATGGCCCTTAGAGAATCCACATCGCCCTGTGCAAGTGGCAATCCGAAGGCAAAAGCCTCCAGGTGGACCTTGGCCAGAGGTTGTGTAAGTTCTGCCAAAAGTGCGAGGAGATTTGCATTTGTTTCTCTTTCCTCCTTTAACTTTTGGCCCCGCTTGGTGTATCAGGCCTCTATTTCCCTGGTGGCCTCCTTCAGTAGGTCTGATTCGCCTTGCTTGTCTCTTCTCCCCAGAGCTACTTCTGTAATTTCATAGTCTTCAGGTCTTATGGCCGCTGTATCTATATCTGGAGGAGGGGTTGCGATTGTCACAACTGTGTTTCCTGTTGGACCAGTCCAGAGAGTATGGATTGTCCGTGCCTTCTTAGACTTATAGGCCTCTGCATTACGAGCCATCATCTCTACCAGGGAGAGCAGAGTGCTTGTTGCTACCACTGGGACCTTCCTCTTCCTTGATTCCACCAACCATTGGAGCTACTAGGGTGGCTTTGCCATTGAGACCTGAGTATCTGAATTTCCCTCTAAATTCAGTGGTGGATTCCTGGTATTTTCAATGTTGTCGAACTCCTTTCCCTTTACCTATTCTTGCTCCTGCTCTTGCTCTCCTGACACTTCGATATCTTCCGCCAGGTTGGCACCTTGGTTGGCTGAGGAATATCTTGTGGGAGTGGGTGAGGTCATTGGCAAAAGTTTAGCAATGCGACCACTATCACTACCTCACCAAATGTACTCTGGGGAGCCTGGTCTCCTGGAGTGACCAAAGGCATTTGGAGCATGATGATTGGGGGTACGATTGATCTTGTGGGTCCAGTTTCCCCGACCATCAGTTGCTCATCTATCATTTGCCTTGGTTGATTCTTGAACTCTTGGGCTGGTGTTTCTTCTTGCCTTCCCTGCTCTTGTTGTTCCTCCTGTGATAGATAAATGTGGGCCTCTGATTTAGCCATACAATTCAACATGGTCATTATTCTTCAGCTGCATACAGGAATGAATATCGATTCATTCACCCTGCATGTCTGGAAGAGTCGACCTATTGCCTTCTAGAAGGCAGGAGTATGAGCTTGCTCTCAGATCATCG
>MU224112.1:1163648-1202565 GCA_018584345.1 Thuja plicata
TCCTTTTGTTGACTATTCCTGGTAGTTCTGTGTACAAACAACAAGTTGGTTTGAAGTTCCAATGGTTAATTTATTTGCTATTCCTCCTCCCTACTAACAAATGGTCAAATGGTCAATGGGTAATGCAATGAAATGTTTGTCAGAGCGCCTCGTAGTATCCAAGATCGACATTCATTGCAACCAAATAATAGGTGAGTCAAAATCCAAATCAACATCTCTGCTGATGCTAGGTTTGTCACAATTCATTTGCTAGGTTTGTCACGCAAAATCCATATGCAATTTATTCATCTCATACGAAACAAAGAAACCCTAATTGGGTTACTCGAATTGAAAACTAACAGCACTTCGTAACCCATATTGTTGCAAATTGACAAATAGTTTAATGCCGGATAAACACAATACAAATAGAATGAGAACACATGTAAGTCTATAAATTGTTCATCGATACCAACCTAATTTTGTGTAAGTCTGAAACAAATCTGCCTTCTGTTTGATCATGCATAGATGGTGTTGGTTCAATCACTTCAACTCATATGTACTTTGTGCCTTCTATTCGTGCCCTCCTTAAACTCTTCTTCGCTGCATAATCACAATGAATTGAAATGAAACCTTTTTTTTAAGTTATATTGATTGTGTTTGTCGCAATTACAACAAAATGTCCTGGTTGTCATAATTTCGACCAACACGAGAATGGATTAAAAAAAAATCAAAGTTTTCCTTCCATTTTCTGACCAAGCAAAACAAATATAATGCATGGTGGGAAATTTAGGGTCAAATGTACTAGTGTGTGAAATGAGAGTATATGACAATGGATGATTTTCTCTTAGAATGCCTCCTATTTATAGAATTCCTAAAATTAGGAGCATGGGTTAGAGGAGGGTTGATTCAACTCGTGGTTAACCAAGTGAGTGAGTTGTTGGTTTCAAATATTGGGACAAAGAGACAAAGATGGATGATCAAGATAGTAAAGGCAATTTGAATGGTGGAGATAGCAAAGCATCTTGAATGATCCATGTGATTCAAATTCTCTCACCTTATTGGTTGATTGAGTTTTGTCCTATTGTGGTGGTGAGGTAAAATAAGAATTATCAATTTAAACAATTAATTGATTTAGCCATGTGTAGGATTTGAATGGGTTGGAATCAATTTGATTGAACTATATAATTAGTTGATTGAATCAATCACATAGTTATTTGATCCTTTTGATTTAATTAATCCAATTTTGCTTGATTTCCAATTAATTCATGCTTCGATCAATAATTACTAGATTTTCCTTGCTTAACATTGGTTGACTTTTCTTTGACCAATTTAGGGTGTATATAGTTAGTTTTTCATGCAATGAATGATTATTGATGCAAGTGGTTAAATTGTTAATGGAAAGTTGGAATTGTTAGATTACTGATCCCCCTGCTCTCAGTAATCTTAGACCTAAAAATACTAACAAATATAACATATGAAAAGGAGATCTAATCACTAAATGACAATGTTTTTGTTATTTTTTGAGATTTTGAAATGTATGCAAGATCTAACTAACACATAAAAGGTATAATGCACGAAAGGTTCGGGTTCACCAAAATATATAATAGAAAATGCAGTGAGATAATGCTAGGAATGTAGATCACTCAACAATGGGGAATTCTCTATTATGCATTAGAATGCCAAACCGTAACCTACAAGATGGATCTGATAAGCACAACCAAGGAAAAGGGTGCCAACTCGGGACCTATACATTGTAGGGTTGGATTTGGTTGATTCTAAGTAGAAATTAACAATGATATGTAAATGTAAATAAAAAATATGATCTATGAAAGTAAATGTAAGGAAATAGAGACAAGAAAAAGTGCACCTAGAAGAGTACGTGGAAAATTATACTTTGAATCTGAATTTATCGATTGTAGGAGTCTCAGAACTGAGTGTATTTTTAGATCTAGTAGTCTGGGACTTGTAGTTATTTATTATGAAAGTTTCACTAATTTCTGGGAGGAAGAGGTCAACTTGGATGACCTAGTCTAGTATTTTTCTACTCAAACTTGCAAGGAAGCACTATTGCAATCTTTGGACCTTGTCTCTGAAACTGCACCTGAATCTAAGCCTCCAGGACCTGTAGATCTAAGAAAATGTGTGTGTGTGTGGCTATATTGGGGTTTTCCTTATTCAACCCCCCATTTTGGTGATTCCCACCTCCACGGATAGTCCTTAGGATATGTAAAATGTGATGTGCTCATGAACCTAGAGTACGCTAGATTGCTAAAATGAGCTAAAATGCATAGATCTAACCCTATGTATGACAGAGTGAAACCCTAACATGTAAATGAAAATAACGTTTGATTGAATGCATGCAAATAATCATAGATATGAGTGTAAACATGAAAATATGAAGCATCAATGCATAGATCTAAAAATAACAAGGAAATCATACCAAGTCCCACATGACAAAAGTACTCCTAGCTATCCCCATGATCCATTTGAAACTCCACGATGATGTAGAAATTGATGTATTAGATGTCTTGAATGCTTGATTTGGATTTTAGATGCTTGATGTTGATGCTTGGAATCGATAGATAAAGTATTCAATAGAAAACCCTTGCTTCAATGGATGTCATCAAACTAGGGATTCCACCTTGCAATTACTTGTTGTCAAATTGGAGCTTTCACCTTGCACTTGAATCACACATGCCAAAATGAAGCAATAAGGGTTCTTTTATAGTGATTTTGGGAGTAGGAATTGAGCAGGCCGACTACAGATATGGAAACCCCGCAAATGCATTGGGAGGGGCCACGACCTTAAATTTGAGCTAAAATTTCTAGGACAAGGTTGAATTTGCTGATCTAGTCCAGGACTAGGTCGAATCAGCTGACCTGGTCCACCAAGTAATGATTGGAATTTGATAGATGGGTCTCAATCCTTCCGCATAAATGAGATCCAAAGTTGCAGTTGATTCCGATGTTGGAATTGAAATATAAGGCCAAAAGAAGGTGATATAGGGCCTAGGAGATAGAATGAATTTTGTGATTGGAGGAAAATAGAGGATGATGCTTAGAAATTAGATCCTACCTTGATTTTTCACAAGTTGGAGAGATTAGGGGACCCATATTTGAATTAGGTATGCATTAAGTGCAATTATGAAGGCCTAGAATGCAAAAATATAATGTAAATACACTAAGGTAGGTGCTAAACAATCGTTAAATTGTAGAGCACACAAGTGCTTATAATTTAGGATGATACAATATGTAATGGAACTAATCTCGTTAGTTGTTCAATTTCTCCCTCTACCTTCCTCTATTTGCTAGGTATGTTCACTTCTAAATGTACTTTTAAGTTATTCTCCTTAAATGTGTCGAACCTCTCCTCATTAGGATCCTCATTAGGTTCAACACATTTAAGGAGATTAAGCATATGGTATCCTCATATTTCTCCACAATGTGTTTAGGAATTATTTCTCTCAAATGCATCTTCTCTTGAACATATTTAAAGAAACCCCATAGGATTTTCCTCCGTGTTTTACAGTCAAGCATATAGTAACAATCTCTAATCTGAATAACATCAGGTCTCTCAATATACCATTGAATCTTTCATATACTAGGAAACTCATTCATACAATAGAAAAAAATGCATATAATCAAAGTGCCATATTTGAATATCTACTTCCCGTCCTTCTTGATTTTTGCAAGATTTTTCTAACAATTGAACTCTAAGGACCTCACACCAATCATAGTTGTCATTTTCCTTCATCATCCTATAAGATGAATGAATAATAGTGTTGGAAACATAATTTTCTATACTATAATAATATACCTTATAACCCAACACCATCACTGCGAACCTCACATCAGGTTGTCTAATGTCATTTATAGTCATTGCTCTCTTATCCCACTTAGAACTAGTAAGTTCAATGACCAAATCCTTCTTAATAGATTTAAGTGCAGGTACCTCTCCAGAAGAATTAAAACCTGTTACAATCTTTAGAACCTCCTTTGTTATCTTGTAAGGTTTATCATGCCATATGAAATCTGCATGGATTCTGCTCAACATATATCTTATCCACTCATTCACATCAAATTTAGTAAATTTCATGATATGAGTTATTTTCTTTTCCTCTATGACCTTGTATTCATCTTTCAACTTAGAATCAACAAACAATTCTTTGAATAATTGATGAATCTAATGACTTCCCAACTCTTCCAAATTGTAGTGAATATATGCCCTGATATCCTCTATGTGAAGCACACCATACAATACAGATGAGAATGCGCCATCAAGATCATCCACCAATGATTTATAAGGATGATTTTTGGATTTGGGCCTAGGAAGCTCAGTCTTATCCACAATATGACACTTATCCATGATAAAGTCTGTAAAATATCAAACTGCGTAGTGAAAATACCTCTTTCCATCAATATAGGGTTTGGATGCCAAATCACATAAATAGTCTTAGGTATTACTGAGATCGTCTCCAAGAGCTTCTGAAAGTGCTTCTATTGAGTCACAAGGTGAATAATGAAGCGATGAAATGCCTTTTTGACCCTTTGCACATCTAACCTTTTACCATAATTAATGCTCCATACCCTAGTTCATGTTTAGCCTTCAAGTTGCAATACAAAAATCTTTTTGCAAACTTTCAAGCCTACTTGAATTACTTTGTTGATGAATTGATCATGCTCTAAATACCTTGATACATCTGGATATGAAATTCACATTCAGATATCAAGTCATATCAGGGGGTTTGCTAGATTTTACATAAGCTCTCACTCTAGGCCGAAGGTCTAAACTCAATTCTGCGAAGAATTCTCCACACCAGATTCAAGTGCAGATCCACCATTAGTATCATAATTGCTTTTCGGTACCCATGTCTTTCTCATCTAATTCCTGATCTCTTCCACATCAACCTTTTGTTTACCCTTATCACTGTCCTTCATATTTCGTTTGTTCACTGAACCTCCTCTGTTCATGTTCATTCTGCCAAGTTTGCAAAATTTTGCAATATAACCTTGATTGTTGCATTTGTAACATGTCACGTTGGATTGACCATTCCTGTAGCTCATCTTATTTCCTCTAGATTGACAATTATTAGCAATATATCCAAAATATTTGCAAGTAAAGCATCTAACATTCCCTCTATTAGGAGTATTGTTTATCTTGCATTCATTTGATTTATGAACATAATTATTGCATTTAAAACATTGACCAAAAGAGATGTAACATTCATTCAATTTCTGCATTGTGCAACCCTATGACCAAATTTATTGCAAACAAAGCATTTACTGCTAAAATTTTAAGCATTAGGTTGTCTTACCAAACATCTCTTAGGATTTCCATTCTAATTGTCTAATGAGGGATTTCTTTGACCAGATCCAAAACTATCTCCTTTCTCAAAACTAAGACCATGTGTATCTCCTTACACTTTCTGACTTCCAAGTTGTGCATCAAGCTTTGCCGAGCTAGCATTGAATTTTTCTTTGAGCTCATTTGCGGCAGCAAGCTCACTCCCCATAATCTCATTCACTCTTTCAAGTTCTTGCTCATTATGTCTGGACTCATTTAGATCAAGTTGTAGCTGCCCAACTTCACAATTTAGTTTGTGACATTCGTCAGATTTTTCCTCCAAGGATTGTTCAAGATGTTCTTTATTCTTCTTCCTTGTCTCATTCTCCTTAGTCATCTTCATCACCATGGCTTCCATCTCATGCTTAAGATTTTATTTATCTTTTGCAAGTTGTTCACATTCATCTATTTTACCATTGTTTCCTTTTTGCTTCAGTTGTTCTACTAGTTCCTTCCTCTTACCGAAGACCTCTTAGGATTGCCATTCTGATTGTCTAATGAGGGATTTCTTTGCCCAGATCCAGACCTCTCTCCTTTCTCAAAACCAAGACCATGTGTATCTCCTTTCACTTTCTAACTTCCAAGTTGTGCATCAAGCTTTGCTAAGCTACCATTAAATTTTTCTTTGAACTCATTTGCAACAACGAGTTCACTCCTCATAATATCATTCTATTTCAAGTTCTTTCTCATTATGTCTGGACTCATTTAGATCAAGTTGTAGCTGCCCAACTTCACAATTTAGTTTGTTACATTCATCAGATTGTTCCTTCAAGGATTGTTCAAGATGTTCTTCACTCTCTTCCTTGTCTCATTCTCCTTAGTCATCTTCATCGCCATGGCTTCCATCTCATGCTTCAAATTTTATTTGTCTTTTGCAAGCTATTCACATTCATTTGTTTTTATCAATTTCCTTTTTGCTTCATATGTTCCACTAGTTCCTTCCTCTTATCCATAGATTTGTTCAATTGCCCTTTCAATGTCTTAATGAAAATTTCAGCTTCTTTAAGACTCTTCTTCAATTTTAGGACTTTAACTTTGGTCTGATCAAGATCACCAAGCGCCACCAAGAGATGTTGTTGAACATTGTTAGAATCCATTGAATCACCCATCACGATCTTCCTCAAGCTGTTAGACTTCCTCTGAGGCACAAAGCTCTGATACCAATTGTTGGAATTAAGGAAAATTGAGAGAGCGNGGGGGGTGGGGGGGGGGGGGTGAATCAGTGTTCGACAAATTTTAACCTATATTATCCAATCCTTAAATCATAAACCATATGAAATGAAAAGTAAAGTGCATAAGCATAAAACAAATATCCACAACACCATAACACAAGAATTTTTGCGTGGAAACCCGGTTAAGGGAAAAACCACGGTGGGGATGGAACCCACAAGATTTACTCTGCATAAGTAAATAATCTTGTTAAAGGCTTAAGTACAAAAAGGGAATGCACATGCATTAAGGCTTACAACCTAGAGCTCACTGCTCAAATATAATAAGGGCTACAAACCCAAGGTAGGCTCACTGGCTTACAAAAGTATGGACAATAATCCACAAGAAGATTGAACTAGATCACAACATCTACAAATGCCAAAACATTTCCAATTAAGTGCAATAAATTGAATTCACACGCTTCATGCTATAACTCTGCTCTGCTATGATTCAAACCTCTGGTTACATTATCTTCGCACATATATCAATCATGTCTCATCCCTAAACAATTAACCACATCGATCTTATATACCGATATTCAAAATTAGGATCATCACTGGGTCGACCTTAAGAACATATAATGAAAATATGAAACGTGTAGAATTATCGGCCAAATCCATAAGCAAATCATAACACAAACCTCGAATAACCACATAGATCCATTTTCCCAAGTCAGCTCTATATCCTCAAACTCACAAACCGATTATCCAAACGATATGTTAGGATCACTTAACGATCTCCTGTACCATATCACCGTTCTTCATTGAGTTATTAGAAAACCGCCAAACATATATTCACAACTTGCTCAGATGATAACATGAAGTGACACACACCTAGAATAAGATAGAATATACCTTTGTCAAGCTCCTCCTAGGACCACATCTTAAAATTCAAAACTGGTTGTTCGTATCGAACCATTTTTTGAACCCTGTACACTAATCCTTCTCTACCATACTTAGCCAATTTTGTCTCTTAACCTTTAGTATGATCAAAACATACATATTTTAATTGCCATCAATGACAACATCTAAATCCTCAAGAGTAGTGTCTCTTGCCTTTTATCCGTTAGAGTAATAAGGAAAAAAGCTGGTAAGAGAAGACATGAATAAAGATGGTTCTTTGGGCCATCAAAATATGTTGAGAGCTTTCAAACCCGTCCTTAGTAATGTCTCCACGTCTAAAAGGGCCCGTTTGGGGGCTGGAATTGGACTGGAATTGGCATTATCTAATTCTGGATAATGCCAAATTCCTTGTTTGGGTCCATCCAAAAAATTGGAATTGGAATTTCGAAATTCCAATTTTGCCCCAAAATGGGCATTTGCATCTTCCACCAAAATAGGTGGAATTGGAATTTCAAAATAAGTGGAATGGGAATTCCAATTTTTAGAAAACCAATTTTAATATTTTGTGGGATCCGTGACTATAAAGATGTATATTATATTGCTATAAGGATGTATATATACACCTGTGTATATACACATGTGTGTATATATGTGTGTATATATACACATATGCGTGTATATACAAACCAAATTTAATATTTCGTGGAATCCGTGACTATAAAGATGTATATTATATTGCTATAAGGATATATGTGTGTGTGTGTGTGTATACATGCACATATGTATATATATACACATGTATATATACATGCACATGTGTATATATACACACATATGTGCATGCATATATATACACATATGTGTATATACACACATGTAATGTGTGTATATATACACAAATGTATGTATATGTACATACACACATGTGTGTATATATATACACATGTGTGTATATATGTATACATGGATACACACTTGTATGTGTATATATATGTGTGTATATACATGTATGTGTGTGTATATACACACATGTGTGTGTATATACACACATGTGTGTGTATAAACACACACACATGTGCATGTGTGTGTATACACACACATGTGTATGTGTGTATATGTGTATACATATGTATGTACACACATGTATAACGTGTGTATGTGTGTGTATACACACACATGTGTATGTGTGTATATGTGTATACATGTGTATGTACACATATATACACACATGCACACATGTGTATATATACATACATGTATGTATGTATATATACACATGTGTGCATGTATACATACATGTATGTATGTATATATACACATGTGTGCATGTGTGTATATATATACACATATACACACCATATTCAAAGAAATTAAAAAATAAACTATTAAAATTTCTTATGTATCTTCTCAGTCATCTTCCAGGTGAACCAAATGGGTCAGCACATATTCCGGATTTCATTTTGAGGATAAGAATTCTTCCTGAATTGCATCATCTTCCAGAATTGACCATAACCAGGATATGGTATTCCAGTACCCAAAATAAAGTACTAAGTTTTGAAATCGGATTTACACGGTGGATAATGAAGGGTAGATTCACAATCTATAAATATTCAGCTCGTGAAACATTCGTTCACAGTTACGAATCACACATCCCCATAATTCATCCGAGGAAGTATTTAAAGAGGCGCTTATTGTCTCTGCCCTATTTCCAGTATTCTCTCCAACAGATTCACGCATGGACGTGAATTAATGGCCTGATTTCCTCGATCTCTTTTGGCCAATTGCGTTGGTACAAATTGTGCATTTTCTGTCTGCAACCAGCAGGCCTTCATATTCTTCGATGGCAGTACACAGAAACAAAATCCACCCTCCCCCATAAGTCTGGTTTGAGGGGTTGGTAGTTGTATAGGCACTTTCTTAATTAAGAGATGCTCTTTCTGCATTTGGGAGGTCGTGATCTTATTAAAGCAGACGTCGATATATATTCCTCCCACACTGAGATTCTTAGGATAACTCAATATTGAATAAACCCACCTTTCAATACCCTAAATGGAAACACCTCTCAAGAAACCTAAGTTGGAACTCAATGATGAGAATAGAAACAGTAATCATCACTACAGTCATATCAATAACAACCATCGAAGGCAATCTTCTCCTGAAAGTGCAGAAGGGCTAGAGGCATTAGTGGCTCTGGTTGAGCACAGGCGCAAGGAGGTCACCCAATTGACCAATAAATTAGAAAATGTCAAGGCTCAGGTCATCCTTTTAATCTTTAATTTTTTTACAAGCATTCACAAAATCCAGACAGTGTAGGAATAATAAGACTTTTAGTATGCTATGAATTAGCTGAGGGAATTTTTACGCGTTTTTATGAGTTTTAGAAATGGGTTTGATTGATAAACCAATTTGCAATTTTGGAATAAAGTAGGTTTATCGTAAAGTTAATTTCTTTTGATTGAGAACTCTGATGCATTCATCAAGTGGGTATCTTTTCAATCCCTAAACAATAGTCTTGTAATCAATTTCTTGCTATTCCTTTTGTATTACTTAATTTTGATTGTTTATTGTTTGAGTCCTATATTACTAAATTCATTCCGAATGGCAAATTTGTTCAATAAACTGATTAAGATATAGTAGGAGATAAACATTCTGGCCATGTCAAGTAACCTGGAGAACGGTAAATCTTGTCCGTTGCCTTAGTTTCTGTTCAGCTTGTTGTATCTATTTGGCCTAGTTTTAATAAAGGTAAATGATTATATTAAATATGATAGTCATCATGAGGCTATCCCAGCCTGATAATATATGAGGAGTCCAATAGTTCTCTAAATCAGACAAATACACTTATATAGACCTCTAGACAAGGGCTGAGATGTAAAGATCAAGTGGTAGCCCAAGCACACGATTGACATTTGAATCCTATAGCAGTTGGACCATATACTAAATTTGGCATGAAGAAATCCCAAAAAACCTGTTTAAATATGCATAGGAAACATTATATAGTACACGTTGTCAGTGAACTGATTCAATCATTGATGTGCTTTTTATAATCATTATTTATACTGCATACTTATTTAGAGAATTGGTACAATCAATGATACCATTGATCCCTAACTATCCAGCCACCCCTCCACCTCACCCACACAGCTGCCTTCCGCCTCTCACCCCACCAAAACCCCCCAATTTGTAGTTAGGCTGGATTTAAGTTGAGTTTATATTCAGTTTTGTTGTGGCTAACTTATTATTATAACGAGTAAGCCATACTAGCATACCATGCAACTGTTTTTTTCCTCATCAAGATTTGATGATTCGTGAATAAGAGGTATGAGTATTCTATAGTTGTGAACTTCATTTCATAGCTTAGTAATTTCAGTTAGTGGTATGGAGTCAAGTTCAATCGTATGCTATTTAAGTTATCTTTGGAGGTGGAGAAGTGGCAGTTGAATATTTTCTGTTCTGTAAGTATTGGTTAATGGTTTTCAATAATTAAGGAAACTATCTTCTAATCTGTGAGATCTGAATTTTGAGTATTCTATAGTTGTGAACTTTATTGCATTCAGAATTATAAAAGGCTATATAACTAGCTGAGTAATATCAGTTAGTGGTATGCATTAAAGTTCAATGTTATGCTATTGAAAATAACTTTGGAGGTGGAGAAGTAGCAGTTGAATATTTGCTGTTCTATAGTATTTGTTAATGGTGTTCAATAATTGAGTAAACTATCTTGAAATTTGTGAGTTTTGAAGTGACCTTCCAGGTGATATAGTTATTTCAAATTATTGAAATATCATTGTCGTCACTGATTGGTTTGTCTTTGGATCTGCAGCTAGGGGAAGCTAAGCGAAAATTAGCTGATGCAGAGGCCCGATTAACTAAGGTACAACACCCACAACAAAAAAATCAAGAGGCATCCAAGACCATTAGTGCAGATGACACAGCTATCAAAGTTAAAACAGAAGGTGTTTCACTGAGCAAAGTTAAAACAGAAGGGATGTCACCAAGCCCTGGTGGAGAAGAGAGTAACTACAACTCTTTATCACGGACAAAGCCAACAATGTTAATTCCTTCCGCGGCAGCAAAAACAGGTTCATCAATGAGGTCAACAGAAGGCAACAAGACAACACCAACATCAAGTGGAAAGAATGTCACTCCTAGTCGCAGTCAATCTCAGTCTGAAAATCCAAAGTCAAAGGGAGATGTATCTGCTGCCAAATCTGCAAGTCAGTTGGAAAGCAGAGACTCTCAAGAGAAGAGACCAAAGAGGAAATTAGGTATGTTGCCTGTCACTGATTAAACTACAACTCTTAGAAGGTTTTTTGAGGGATGTTTGTTCAGGAAAATGGAATGCGAATGAGGAACATATTTTAATGTCTGCTAGAGTAGGAAAAACACCTGTTCGATTTTCTTTGTAGCCAATAAACACCAATTCATCGTATGTCTCAGGAGATACAGAAACCTATATCTTTCTTGTACTTCTGTTCAAATTTGTGGAAAGTTGTAAATTTGTAACAATATAGACTTTGCTTCTGCCGGGGGAATATCTTTATTTTCAATATGTCATCTGAGCTATATCTTTTTACCTTACCATTAACAGATTCAACATATTCCTTTACTTTTTATGATTTCTGGAAACAGTGCAGTTACTTATTTTCACCTATTAAGTATACATTATTATTTATAAATGGCTATATGCTACATTACTTTATGCTTATGTGATTCTCACAATGGTATTTCTCATGCTTCAGAGCAGAAGGAGCACACGGAATTGATTCCACTCATACGTAGTAGCAGAAGTCCAGAAAAAGTTAGTTTCTATTCGGGAAGCCTGATCTCTAGTCAGCACAAGCGAAAACTTAGAAGCCTTGTTATTAATCCAACCAATGATCAACTCTTTGCAACTAGGTATAATATGTATGTTAACTTGTTTATTTCATGTAAAACCTAATATTCTGTGAGCAGTTACTCTTGGGAAATTTTTCAAACTGATTATTTTCTCTAGGAGAATGACAAGTGATATTTTAGCTGGTTTGCAATTCACAAGTGTTATTGTTCAGTTTCAAATCTCAGTGGTAGCTAATGATTCCTGTAGCTTGGTAATGATGCTCTTGGCAATTTAGGCATTGCCTATTGTTATTTTTGCCTTAGATGAAATTTATTTCACCGTCTCTAAATGCATTTATATATCCTTGACAAACATTGATTTCATTGGTTATCATTTATTAAATGTAAAATTTTAAGCCCAATAGCTACCGACAATCTTAACTATAGAAGCAAATAATTTTTTGGAAATTTCTCAGCATACCAAAAGATAAAGACATTTTGATTTCTCGAGAGACAATTGGGAAAAATACTGGAAAAATACATAACATGCAGAATTGTTTAGAGAAAAAAGAAGAGAATTAAGTAATTTTTAAACATTTAAAGCCATTCTGAATGCATAGAGAGTGAGAAAGTCAAAGTAAATGACAGTGTACACCATGAATTTTGAAATATGGATATCTTTTTTATTAATTTTGAGATCGCCAATTGCAGATAATTGTTGTATAGATCTCTTTAACAATATTAATTAGTTGTGTGATAAAAAACAACTAGGTAAATAAAACTTGATATCCCTACTGTTCATCTAATTATCAAGTACAAGAGACTAATCTATACACAAAATGGTAACTACAATTGACAACAATTTTTCTCAATCTCTTCAAATGCATTTTAAGTTTACAGCATAGGCAACTATTATACCAGGCATTTCAGGACAACAATATCTTGTCTTGAAAACATTGCTTCATGTTAATCATTTTGATCAGCAGTATTTCCTATAATGTCGACAATATCAATAATGCACATATTAATTGATCACAGTACTTATAAGGATGCTACTGAACACCATACTGATCAAGAATGATATAGATCGCAAAAATGACAGAATGCTACTGATCAGTGATCATAAGCAATAAGAAGATTACTACTCACAAAACGATAGTGATGTCAAAAAACAGTAATGATGATAACGTCTCAACTGATATGACTTTATTAACAGCTGATATGTAACAATGAAAATTTCCAAGCAATTACCTCAATAATACAACTATATTTACAAATTGTGCAACAATAACAATATCTATTGATAAGTAGAAATGGCGGCACTAGCATTTATGATGCAATAATAATGACAAGTTAAAGGATAACATAATCATTTGACAGTTTTTTTGGTATGGACTACGCATATGAATAAAAAATAATGACCAACGGTGATAATCATCAATCAAAATACCAAGAGTCATGTTCTCAGGTCACAAGGTTTTTGAAGTAGATAATAACAAGTGTCTTCACAACTGTAGATAATTTCATACATTTTTGAAATAACATCAATAAATGCTGTTGTCATTTGGCAACAGACATAACTGCTATTAGTATTCGATAGTGGCAGCTGAAAATCTTAACAGCTACTTACACTGTTCAAGATGCTTAACCTGTTTATAAAATTTCCAGAGAAGAATGATAAAAAAATAACAGCCTGACGCTTATATAGAAAAAAATGAAACAAATTATTGTGATGTATTAGTTAAAATTTTGGTCAAAGTCATGGTCATGATATTTTCAAGAAAATGTTGGGAATCCTGTTGAAAAATGATCATATCAGAATTTATTGTGATACTGATATTTTAAACATATCTGCTTCTATGATCTGAACATCTGAAAGATGAATATGTGTGATTCGATAATATCTATAACTTCATCTGAGTAGCAGGCACAAAATGTTATATAATTTCAATTTTATTTTTCAAACAATCTTTTGAACCTCAGAATGAAAAATTGTACTTCAACATGGACTATGCAAGGAAAAATCAAACATGTGGTAGGTCCTTAGCATTTTGGTAATGTCCCTTCATTAAAATGAAATGCAAATTAAGCTCTATTACAAAAATGAGAGGCACAAAACATTAAGAATACATTTACATAGTATGCGTAATCTATTTGGAACCAGTTCAACTTAATTAGCAAACATGGGCAACAGTAGGACACTAGAATTTTATTTCCGCACAAAGACTTATTTTCTCTTCAGATGGCACCTATTTCATGCTTTCAATTTGTAGATGATACAGCGCTGTTTGGAGTTTCTACAGTAGCTAGGATCTTCAATTCTATGCTAGATTCTGATGGTGCAGTCTTGAGGCATAGAATTAATAAGGACAAGTGAAAAATCCTCATTTGAAACCCAAAATTTTCGAGGTTTCAGGTTTCAAAGTGGTGTTCCTTCCATGTAATTACTTGGGTACACCGGTTTTTACTGGTAACTTGGTAAGTCTTCTACTAGGCTATGGCAGGATATGGTGGATCACAGCCAAACTACACTCTCCTCGCGAAGTGGCAAATGGCTTAGTCTTGCAGGCTGCCTTATCAAGAATACGGCTGTGTTCTGGGCAATTCTGATTTATCTTGTTTCAGTTTTGGCTGTTTCTAAGACTGTGCCTGCAAAAGTCATGTACTTTTGTAGGAATTTTCTTTGGTAAGATAAATAGTTCCATCTTCTTTTGTTGGGATAAGTTACTGTAATAATTTTCAAGATGGCGCTGGGTTGAAGATTTGGCTATCCAGAATTTGGTACTAGGTGCTAAGCTAGCTGGGAGATTCCTCTTGGAGCTGGATCGGTTTTAGTATTAGATGTTGCACTTCAAATAGAACTGATATTCACTCTACTTTTTCTCCGTAGATGAAATTCTAGGTGGTTCGTCCTTATTTGAGGGATGTTCACTGTTCCAAAGCTTTCTTGGAATCTTGGTGATAATCCATTGGTGAACTTTGGTTTAATTCTTGGTCTGAGGATCTTCCCCATAGCAGTACCCCTGGTTTGGCAGATGCACATGTGTGCCTTTAGGATTTTTGGGGATCTGAATTGCGTGATTGATTATCAGGATGCTGATTGGACTGAGGATCAACTAGTTTGATGCCGGAAAGATCTTGGCTCCCTTCCCTTTCCCAAGGATCAAAATAAGTTGCTTCATTCCCCTTTTATTGGATATTCAGATACCTTAGCTATATCACCTTGTTACCATTTGTTGGATTGGTGATGGAACTGCAAAATTGAATAAAATACTCACTTATGATAACTTTATGAAGAGGAGTCTCCATCGTCCTTCTTAGTGTGTTTGTTGTTAAGTAGAGTTGGAGTTTGTGAATCACTTGTTGTTGCATTGTCAATTCTCTCTAGCAATTTGGTTCAATCTTATTTCAAAATTAGTTATGTCTTGGTTTTTTTTGGCTAAATGTGTTCGTTGTTGGTTGTGGGTTACACCTGGGCCTGGCTCTATCTGGAAAACTGCTTTTGTCTGCACTATTTGGGGTGTTTGGCTGGAGCATAACATTGTATTTTCAAGGAATAATCTCTTTCTTGGCAAAGATGAAGTTGTCATTGTGGAATATGTCAATCTGTTGCTGTTGAAAGTCTTTTGGAAGTCCCTCCCTAATGAGTTCCTCAAGTTATTTTTTGATAGGGCTTCTAGGGGTAATTTAGGCTTGGTCAGATCTAGAGTTATGTTGTGAGATGAATCTGGGAACTTTGTTAAGGGTGTTTCTATCTTTCTAGGAACTGGGACCAATAATGAGGTGGAGTCAATCCTTCATTGTTTAATCCAATGGATTGCATGGATATGTTAGTTTATGTAGATTTGGCTAATTTTATCCAAGTTTAGGAAAATTTCGTCTCTCTGAATTGGATGTTAAGAGGGGTGTTTGAAGAAGCATGTCTATTGGAAAAGATTCCAAGGACATCGTCTTCATTCATTGTTTACGTGAAAGTAATGGTGTGGTGGACTTGTTGGGCAACGTTGGGATTGACTAAATGCCTTTTTGGCATTGCTTTGTAATCGAGGTAATGCTTTGAGTGAACCTTGAATCCCTTTTATAATTATTGAAAGAAAAGCCATTGTGACAGGTTTGATTAAATTTGGTGGGTTTCATGAAGCTGTCTTTTTGATGTTCAGAGCCCTTGTTAGAAATGCTATGGTGATTTTTAGTTACTGCTTCCCTTGGCAGCATCTGTATAGATTGTATCGTTCAAAATTTGAGGAGGATGGAAGATGATGTGTGTGAGTTGATTTTATTTGATTATTTTTAGTCATTAATGTCATGTAGTTTCCACTGTCCATATTGTTGGATTTCTTAAGCTTTTGGACTAAACTGTGTAATATTTTTCATCATCAATGTTTTGGATCATAATAATTTAGTCATTCTATTTGCCTGCTTAGCAGGCCTTTGTATGTTGGCATGTAATGGTTTGTACGTATGGCTATTTTGTGTGGTGTGTGGTGTCTGGTGTGTGGTGGTGGCTGTGGTATATTTCTTTGGTGTTTGGCTTTTTATTGTCAGTGACATATCTTGCAAGTATTTGAATGGGAATAATAGAGATCCTTTCTGCTGTAATAAGGTTTCAAACCGACAGCTTTGGAAGATCTTTTGGTGCATAGTTTTCACAAAGTTAAAGGTTGCAATCAGTATGTATGGTATGTTCCATATAGAAAGCAACCCAGCAGTGTTCTAGGCAGAGGTGGTGGTTTTGTTGGAAGACGTTTCCCCCATATCCCCAAGTCTGGAGAATGGAAGTTGCAATCAGTATGTATGGCATGTTCCATATAGAAGCAACCCAGCAGCGTCCGCGACAGGGGTGGCAGAGGTGGTGGTTTTGTGGGAGGATGTCTTCCCAAAGTCCCCAAGTCTCGAGAATGGAAGTTTTTTTGGGGAAGATATAAAGTGAAATGTGTCGAGGGAGTTCTTAAAGATAATGGTGACACCTTTTGTCACCATGTTGAAGATCCTCTATATGCCTTACAGTAGAGCCTAGAAAGATTACAATGTCAAGATGAATGATGAATTCCACATATTTTAAGAAGTTTAGCATTTAGAAGATAGGTAGGAAGACAATGTAGGCAAAGTTCAGAATGGATGGTTACCCACTTAGCTTGGGAGTTTGGGGAGTCATACCCTTATGAGGGTCATGAGACAACTTGATGAAGCTCTGTGAGTGTAGCTTAGCATGAATTGTTGTCCCATGGTTCAGAGGATCAGTGATTTGGGAGTATAGAGAGGTGGTAATGTGGGAACTTGGGAACTCAGCTCAAGTAACTACACCTTTTAAAGGGTTAGTTGAAGCTTGATGGAATTCTATCTAGTGTATGGTCTGTTTTCAAAGTAAATTTTTTGAAGAATGGTGAATTCATGGTTCGGGGTGTTTTTAGTTCAATATGCTTTGTGCTAGTTTGTTATGTTGTATTAGTAAGCCGTAGAAGGGGGAATCAGAATAATATTAATTTTAAATGATTATTAGAAGATAAGGTTTACTTTTGTAATAAAGTCACCTTAGAGACTTGAGCAAATTTACCATTTTTAGTGTTTAAGGTGACTAATGTCATGTTTATCCTTTTGCATTTTTATTCGGCTATATCCTCTAAACTCTATGTAAGGAGGTGAACCTCATTATAATCGATATCCTTATATCTAATAAAATAATAATATTTTGTGTTCTATTGGTTTTACAAGAATTTTAGCAACAACATTTCCGGAGCCATATCTTGCAGAGTCAGACTCAAAATGTGAAGCCCTTTATTTAGAAATTGCATAGTTTTCCAAGAGGAACATGAATATGAAAGAATATTCTACTTCCAACTCAATTTGACTGTTGTTTCTGGCTCTGCAACAGAGACTGCACTTATGAGCCCAATGGTCCAGATTTCAAAAAGAGACCTAATTTTCCTGATCAGAGATTGCTTATAAAAAGGACACTACCACTAGTGCATTTATTTCAGTGATGTGCTTTATTCTAAAATAAGTTGCCAGTCTGTCTATGGCACTTTGCTAATTTTTTTATTCACTTGAGAAATCAGTATGGCTTGGGTACATCGACAGAAAAACTTATGTAAAATGTTAAATTATAAAAAAATAGCCATAATTTACACCAAATATACAAAAGTAAAACATAAAATACAACTAATAATTCAATGCCAAAAATTAAAAGATTAATCAAAACTATTGATGTTAATGGTATATGTTCAAAATGTCGGCGTAACTGTATTCAACATATTACATTGTCTGGTTGTCTTTAACTGTATTCACCATATTGCATTGTCTGGTCTGTTTTTGTTAATCAGTGTCTGGTATAACCATCCTACCTGTTACCAGTTGGTAACTGCCTTCATTACTGCCAGTGTACAAAGACTCCTCATGTTATCGAATAAACACATCAAACATTCATTCTGCTATCTTTCGCTCCAACATTTGGTATCAGAGTGCTGATGTATTCTGTGTGCCGATGTATTCTATGGCATATGCACAGGGTCTTCTTTATGAGTGCTGAATCGTTATACTACTCCAACAGAAGTGTCTTAATTGGATCTAGAAGGATTGGAGTGGCAGATGAATTGGAGCCCACATAGCTTAAAATGGCTGTGAGAAGAGTGTCTACAGTCTGAATAGATGTTATCATTAGTATGTCTGTTGTGTATGGCTTTGTGTAGGAGGCGTCCATGCTTACCACTGTGTGATAGTGTGATGCGATCTTGAAAAAGAGATAACATGATCTGATCTTGAATCAAAATATGAGACATCTCTTCAAAGTTCAAATCCATAAGCCACCATCTTTACCACAGAAGTATGGGTAAATTTCAACGTTGGGCATTCATTACATCATAGCGACAAGTTGCTACATTTATATTTCTCTAGTTATGTTTTAGATTGCAAGTGCAGCCTTTGTACACATTTGACAGTTTCTACTGGTCTGAGTTTGAATTTGGACGTATTTCAATTTTTTTTAAAGAATTGTCACCTTCATGCGGTTATTCCAAGTGTGGCGAGAGAGGAGAGTGAAGAGTCATTTAAAGAGGTCAGATAAGAGATTCAGCAAGAGTGAGGTGTTTTCAGACAAGAGCAAGAGGCTGTGAGATCAACATGTAAACCTAAGCCCACCCGCAGCACGGATTTGGGCGTAAAGCCTAAAAACACTTTCTATAGTCGTGTGAAGCTCAGTGCGCAGGCAAGGATTGAAGTGCTGAACAAGCTGAAGAAGTAAAGGCTCTTATTGTTCTCAAGTTTGTTTTGCTTTTACATGAATTAGGCTTGACTTTCATGTTCTTCGTAGAGTAGGTTGTTTTGTAATCAGCAGTTCTGTACTGAGATAAGATTATTTTCAATAGAAACATTACAGAATACCATCGAGCTTAGATAAAAAAGGGTCCATAATGGAATGAATCCTAGGAGTAACAATATGCCTGAGCATAACCACAGTAAATAATAACTTTGTCCCAAGCATAATTGTTTTTCTCCTTGGTAACTAAGTGTGAATAATTTGATAGAGACTTTAAACTCCACAAAGAATCAAATTCAGTCAATGCATTCTGGCAATGGTGAAGAGTAGAGTTATAATTTGACGTTCTTTTTTGCGGAGTATTAAAATGCTATTTCAACTTTGTTATTGATCATGAAGTAAAGACAGTTTTCCTGCATTGGATGTATTTAGCATAGGTACTTGGTACTTGAGATATTTGTGAATCCTAATAGAGAAGGAAAAGGGGAGGATATGTTTGGACTTAGTGAACATGGACTAGCACTCGTTAATCAGATCACAATTTCAATATTTCAATCCATTTATACAGTTGTATGCTGTCAGATGTTTGTGAAGGGAACACCAAAAAGCTTGGTGTGCTTTAACTTTAATTACAAGAATTGGATGTTGCTTTTCTTTCATGGACAACTACATGTATCCACCGAAAGATTTGAAGTATGGGATTATTGATGGATTGAATTATCAAGAGTCTATTGTACCTGTCATTTCTCTTCTGGTACTACTTTTGGAGATTAAAGACTAAGAACCTTAAAAAATTGGAGGCTGGTAGCATTGGAGGATGAAGGAATCCATCATCTTAAGTCAACTTCTCGCTTTGAGATGGTGTTCTGCGTGAGAAGCGTTTTTGGTAGTTTTTCTTTCATGCTTTACATTTTGTTTTTTTTGTTGATATTGACAAATCTGAAGAATGCATAGATTGTGAAGGTAATGTTTTGGAGATAGGTTTGGGATTTGGTGTTGAGCTCAATATGGATTGTTGTCCAGCGAGCTTTAGAGTATATGATCAAGAATTATACCCTTTGAGGTCATTAGACAATGATAGAGATCTGTCGTATCTTTTAGGGGCCATTATTGAATAATTCAAGACTGTGATTCGAGAGTTCGGGATTGAGAGCTTAAGAACACAGCTTGAAGCTACACCTTTCCAGAGGTCAAGAGACAGCTTGATGGAGCCCCACTTGGTTCAAGATTTATTTCTTTAAAATATGCATTCATGTTATGTAATCAACATGTTTTATTATGTAATTTTTAGGGGGGGGGGCTCTCTAGGGCAAGGTGCATTTGATCTGGTTTACATTGTCTGGTCTGTCTTTACCTGTATTCACCGTATTACATTGTCTGGTTTGTCTTTGTTAATCAGAGCCTGGTATAATCGTCCTACCTGTTACCAGTTGCTAACTGCAGTTGGCAATTGCCTTCATTACTGGCATTGTATAAAAACTCCTCATGTTATTGACTAAACACATCAAACATTCATTCTGCTATCTTTCGCTCCAACACAAAATAGAATGCTTGACAATTTTGAGCAATCTTATGAAATTTGTGAAGCAAGAAAAGGATTCCATTTTCAAAGACTATCGACATGAGATTTGAACTACAAAATTCTACTCCCTGAAAAATGTTTTCACCTGAATGATGGGCAATGGCAAGTAGGATATCTTGATTCAAAATCTATATATGCAGTTTCTCTCCTCAAGGTCAAGTAATTATTAAAAACAGTCTTCATCCTCCAGCAGAAAAAACTATTCTGGTTAACATCTACCCCTCAAAAGAAATCCATGTATTGCGTGCCTTATGAATAAGTTCTTTGAAAACTAAACCACCTAATGGTATGAAACCAACCATTAACTGTAAGGCAAAATCCTATATAGAATATGTGGAACAGAGATCCAATCTTTCTAGGCATGCCTCCAATAAATCAACCAGATGCAAACTACAAACCAGCTTGAGTATGCTAAGTGGCAAACAATCCCCAATCGCTTCAAGTCAACAAACTGTGACAAAAGAAGCTAACTCATAACATAAACCTTCCAAGTGAAGATGCCCGAGCTCATAGTGTGATGAACAAAAGCATAAATTACAAAAATTCCAGGTTATCAAGCTTCGCAATAAGCAGGTTTGAGGAACAAACCAACCAATTTTGCGAAATGATCAACCAAATTTCTGATTTTTTATCGACAAGTTTTATTTTTGTAGAGGCCATGGGTACCTGGGTATGGCCAGGATTCTTCAGGTCTTGACAAGTTTTATCTCAGATTACCCCAGGTAGAACCTGCAGATGACAGTGAATTCACACAAATGTGAACCACACTGGACAAGGACCACCACTGCTTACAGAAGAACCTGGTATCAGAGCTTTTAAAATCTCAGTAATCTCACATTTTATTGACATGTGATCAACTGCTGTTTTTTCTTTTAGGACAGCATACCATCCAAAATCTGTTCTTCAAAGCTGATGTGATTATTATTGTTCATGAAAGCAATTTAGATATACTAAAAAATGTCATGAAATGTCGTGGACCAATTCACAAAATTTCAAGGAACTTGGATTATCCTTATTACAACATTGAGCATCCCACAAGTATTGAAAATATGTCAATCTGTGTGGTTTTAAGGGAAATTAAACTTATCAAAACTACAAGAGAATTGAATTTTTCTTGTTTTGCGCTCAAATTGACAAATAACTAATAAGGTAACATTGTTTGTTGTATGTGGAATTAGAAAGCAATCTTTTGTTTTAACCGTCACTTCTACGTTCTGTATTATTTGGACATGAATTTGAGTGGAGCAGACAATTTCTTTTGTATTTCTAATATTGTTGTCTTACATTTCTTCACAATACTTCTATTTAATATTAGAGGTGACAATGATTTAATTTTTTATATGAAGAAGCAAAAATGTTATTTCAAATGATTTTTAATGTTAGAAAGCCATTTTATTATGTCTTATTTCATATTTTATTTATTCAGTTGTTATAATTTAATCGTTGGTTTGTTTTCTTGCTGCAGTGCATTGGATGGGCTTGTAAACCTCTGGCAACTTCAAAACAAAGGGTATATATGCTTCGAGTAGCACACTTTACTGACATATATGGTTCATCCTTTTATAACGAGTTTTTGGCTTCAATCTATTCTTGTATTGCCTTGTTGTTTAAGTGAGTTAAATAATTGTGTATTAATATCTCAGTTTCTTTTTCGCAGATTGCATGCATCCTTGCTTAGTACAACTGACTGCCAATCTGTACAAAGAAGATGGCCAGAAGACATGACCTGGCATCCATATGGAGATAGCTTGTTCTTGGCATATACTGCAGATAGTGGAGACAACCAAGTATCAATTATAAATCTGAATGTTTCTAAGGTAAATGAGAAACTCATCATAAGGAATAAAATTATCCGCAAGACTGATTTCTGTCTGGGGTAATATATACCACAGTTAGCTTCTAAGCTCTTTATGTTCACTGCAAACCAGAGTTGTCTGATATGTTCCCTTCCATGCTCAGATACATATATAAACATATTGGATACTGAATACGAATATGATATGCCTGAATACAGAATGCATACTGTATGTAGATGCATCTATACATGAGCCCATATCTAGGCCATAACCAATATGTCAGGATACAGTTCCACAACATTTAGAGCCATGTCCAACTCAGGGTTAGAATTTTTCAAAACCTACCAAGAAAATTAAATATTAAAAAAACCGTACCTCTTAGAAGACACTTAAAAGTTAAACCCCTAAAAATGTGAATATAAAGTAAAAAGGTCTATCAAAATAAATAAATATAGAAACCATGGTAAAAAGATAAATACTTGAATTATAGACATTATTTTTCATCAGTTTTGATATGTGTTGGGAAACAGATTTGTCACAGTGATTGTTTCTCCAAAGCTGACCCTGTTTTCCTGAAGAGCAGCGACAACCATCCCAACTGTTTGAAAGATTGTTGTGAAACCGCAAACTTCCTCTTGCATTCGAGAGGGGCAGCTCCCTCGTAAGATGTGGACTTGGGATTTTTGTGTACTTTTAACCTGTTTGTACATAAAGGAGAAAACGAAAAATTAAAAGAGGATGGATACCATAAACCCTAATGAAAGACATACGAATACCAAATAAGACTTTATAAATAATAACAATTACAAGTGGGTTCTCATGATAAATTATGTTTTGATATGCAATGATGGTGAAAGAAGCACAACAACCTTCGAATACGAAGATATGGGCTATACTAGCACATACAACTCAAGATACCAGGAAATGATGTGTTCCATCAAATCAATTACATAGATCATTGAACTGAAAAACCAATAGATTCCACCAATACATAAACGGATTACTAATTTAACATACGAGAAATTAGTAATAATAAGTATAACTCATGAATACATTTAAGACATACAAACTTAATGCATTATTCACTATCTTTTGAAAATATATAAGTTCAAAAACCCTTAGGTAAGTATGAACGCAAAAAGTTCTCACACAGTTTCTTCTCTAGAGTTTCTCCCTTCTAAAGTTCCTCTTTTACAATGCAAAAGCCTTGTATTTATAGGCTCACCCTTATAAATAACCTGCAACCACTTTCTGTGATCACCCAAGTAATTACTTTTCACAACTACTTTTTGGGAACAATTTAGGATTTCCAAATTACGTAACTCTTCCAGAAATCAAGTCCAAATTTATTTACTCCACTGGTACTTGTAATCATTTCACCATTTAGTCATTTGAGGACACCAAGCATATATCTTTCCATTTGAAAAGAATAGACAACTCCGAGAGTCTCCACAAGAATGAAAAGAATCGAGTGTTACAAAATGACGATACATTCTAGTATATCAATCATTGTCATAAAGGACACCCATTCAATAGCAACTTTCTTTCAAGGAGTTTTGTTCCAACTGTCTATGCTAAGCATTCTTGCCTTAGGAAGCTCCTTCACCTGGTTGTTATCATTTGAATTTATCGTATCTCTCTTTGAATCAGTGTTTTTCATCCTTGAAAATCTTAATCTTGGTGTCAATAATGATTTACTCACATTTAGATCATTGGATGAAATATCTTATTTGGAAAAAGTTTGATGTTTTTCATAATATGGAAATCAGTTTTCTTTGGCAAATCCTTTTTTGAAGCATTCCATTCTACCATTAGACCTCCATTTGAGGATAGAAGCATTCAGAATAACTTTGTCGAAGTCTTTGATCTTTAAACCCAAGGTAACGTTATGGGATAAAACATTCTCTTCCATTCTGATTCAATTAAAGTTTTCTTCAGCTTGGCTTACCTTTGTAATTTGATTCTTCAACATTTCCAATAAGTGTTGTCCGACTTTTATTTCCACTAAATGTGAAACGCAACCCCTCCATTAACATTTAAAACGCAATCCGCACAACATATAACTATTAACTCATTTCAAACTTGTGCCTTTGGCAGTTTATAACCAATGAATGTTTCCATGTTTTGGAGACTGTCTAAAATCACAGCATTCCATGGAATGACATATTTGATGCATTCTATTGAACAGTTCACATGCTTTGTGTATGTTACCACGTTTGTCATGCACATTGATCGAGCATTTCCAACTAAAATTTCTGACAATAATTACCATTTCATTATGTTTAGGTGGATGTCCATATTCCTTTTCAAAGCTCCCACTTTTCTAGTGGCAGAATAAATCTGGCAAAAGTTGTGGCATTCAGCCTCTCTCCCACCATCGACATTTCTATGAAAGTTTTTAAATCCATTTTGACAGCTTTGTTTTGTACATATATGTATTCATTGTATTATATGAGCCCGCATTTCATTTAGGCATTCTTCATGAGATGTTTCCAACATTTTGCATGCATATCTACAGGGTGTCTTCAAGATAGCCAGCACGAGCATGAAGGTCAACCATGGACACCTCATAAACAAAGCTTGCAATGTTATGATGTGTTTGATAGTGCTTCATTGATTTGAAAATTTTAAGAGCTTTGTTGTGAATCCATTTTGTGCGCATTCTGCAATCATTTCATTTCATTTCTTGAGATGACATCTCTTTGAGGCGTCCTGACAAACATTTCATGTGTGGTGTCTGTGCTTCACATTTTGCATGCATATGTATGGGAGCATTTCCAACTATAATATATGACAAAAATCACCCTACAAATATGCTTTGACGCATGTATATGTACGATTCCAAAGCTGCGGAGGATGCTGGCAAAGGTTGTAGTGTCTAGCTTTAAATCTGCAAGTTGCATTTGCTTAAAAGTTTCTAAAACCTTATTAACAAACTCATCAATTGTCACATTCCATGAGATGCCATTTCTACAAGGCATTCTGTCAAACAATTCAGCTGCGTTGTCTATGATTCCACATTTTGCATGTGTGTCAACCGGAGTATCACCAACTATAGTGTCTAACAAAATGTTCTATCCACTATGCTTTGATCAAGGTTGTTGAACTCGGCTTTAGGCCTGCCAATTGCATTCACTTAAGAACTTCTAAAGCATTTCCGGCACATTCTTTTTTTGTATATCCATTGTCATTGCATTGTGAGCAAAGTCATCTCTTTGAAGCATCCTGTCAATGCTGTTCTGTGTTCCTACATGCAGCTCACATGTCTATGAAAACATTTCCAACTATAATATCTGACAATAATCCATATCATCGCGTGTTCCATGAGATGACATCTCTTTGTGGTGCTCGGCCAAACAGTTCGGGTACATTGACTATGATTCCACACGTTGCCATGTTCAAAGCTTCCATTTTGCACAGGCAGGGAGGATGGTCACAATTACAAAGGTTGCAGAGTTCGGCTTCACACCTGCAAATTGCATTTACTTGAAAATTTGTAAATTGTTTTCAACAGTAACTAACTTATTTATCGCCTGCTTCACACAAATCATAAACATAGTGATGATGACTATATCTCTGAAAGTTTTGACAAACCTCCACTTTGATGATTATGTTTCCATTCACAAGATGATATCGAGTTTTTTGTAGTTCAACAGTTTCTAAAACTTGCTCAAGAATACATCCTTCAATGCACATAATACAAACATTGCATTGTGTGAGATTACATTAGCATGAGGCATTCTTTCAAATGGTGCATGTGCTTGGTCTATGGTAGTGTTGATGCGAGTTTTGTTCCACTACAACATGCAAAATCAAACACTCAATGTTTCAGAGTGAAATACCAAATAATCAATCCGGTCATCTTTGATGCTAAGCTTGCAAAGTAAGATCATGAAATCACTTCAAGGTTCCTTTTATTGTGGATACTCATTCAGTGAAATACTGTGATTTGCTGGTAATCACTTAGGAGACTTACGCTATTCATTAAAGGGATATCAACTGCTTCCACTTCTAAAGATTTAGCTTCACAATGTGCAATGAAAGTATAGTTTGATCTTCCAACTTGTCCTCTTCAATTTAAATTTAAACTTAACTTCTACTTCTACTTCTAACTATGAATGGAAGGTAGCATGGATGACTTGGACTCTGCGGTTTTATCAACGACTTCCACCCACCTAGTGCAAGCTTCTAAGGTATACTTGAAGGATTTTCATATCAATATCTCCTTTTCAATCCCATCAATGGATGCAAACTAAAGATTGAATATCAATTAAAGTTAAGTGCAATCACTAGCTTACCACGCAAGGCACTCTTACCATCAGCAAGAGGCTAGTGGCCTAGTTTTGTTCGAGTCAAACAAGTAAACATCCACAATTTTTCTCATTCAACTAAGCTACTTTTAAACAACATGAAATGAAATCTACTCCAAGTGAGGATTGAAGAAACCATGCAACACTTCAAAGCAATATTAAGTAATCCATCATGAAAACCAACAATGAATTATCAATCACTTTGATAGCATTATAGCAACAATTTGATCAAGTCTCTCCCTTAGCTAGCCTACCTCTACTTCTAGCTCCCTAATCTAATGCTCTCTCTAGCTAATGACTAACTGTTACAAATGAGAAGACCTTGGCCTTTTATAGGTATGAAGGGCCAAGATCGATTCAAGATCAAGGGCCAAGATTCATCCCTACAAACCCTAATTAAGGTTGCAAAATTATCAACCAATTACATGAGGGCACCAAATCACGGACCAATAAGAAAATTACAAAGTATTTGATAGCCAATGAGAGGATTGGACACTTGGCATGATTTGATTGACTGTGCTTGAATCTGGAATTTTCTGATTGGAGAAGACAACCAATTGCCACCTCATCACCCTTATCTTGTAGATCTATTTAAGAACATGTGCTTTGAATCCTGGCTTGTGGAATGTGTCTGTTAAAACTGCAAATATTGCTTGCTTGATTGTTAGAAGGTATCTTATGATGAAGAGAAGATATCTCTTGATACTCAACCTTTCTAACTTTGATTAACTCTTCTGAAACTATCAACTCCTTGAGGATGATTGTGATGGCCCATATTCCCGAATTGCTACATCTTTTCATTTTTCTCCATCTTCTGGAAAATTTCTCATAGCTTGACTTAACTTGCTTTTGCTTGTGAACTTGATGTATCTTTTGATTCTTCTTGATGATGTCTTCATGTGGTTGCATCCTTTTGATAGCCTTGATGTTGAATCTTCCTCTCATTTGGATTCTTTGATCTTGAAGTCAGCCTTTGCATCCACTTGAAGCCTTGAAGTCTTGAGCATCTCCATGGCTCGCCACAATCTCCCTTTCTTCCTCGCTTCCTTGCTCCAACCTTTCCTACAAAACAAGAAAGGTGTTGCATCAATTTCCTTGAAGCAATGGAATGAAGGTAATTTGAAAATTTCATTTAATCAATTAACACCAAAAGAACTTACTCAAGGATTTCTTCAAGTTTTAAGAGTAAATCTTTCCACTCCCTTGTAGATCCCCAGTTCTAATTTTTGATAAAATGGTCTTGTCATTGCAACCCGAAATGAAATCTTTGAAAAAATCTGGACTCTAAATGCTTGGCAGTGTATCACATGCCCAGATTTCCCTCAATTTGTCTCACTTTATCCCTGACTTTAAACGAATTTTGCCCCGCTTAAGCTCACCGACTTGTTGAAGATGAACTTGCTGCCTCTTAGTGGTGTAATTCACTGTTTATAGCAGAAACTACATTCCCTTGTGTTGGAGTAAAAATAACTAACTCGACCTTGCTTATATAGGCAATGGTGTACTTGAAGGGGTCAGTTTTCCAAATAGACCGACTTAATGTTTTTTGAAAGCCAATGAAAATTCATTTTAATTAATCGATTGGGTCCTCTAAGACGACTTCACTAAGGGATCAGGGTTACTGATTTTTTAAAATATTTATTTATCCATCTAACAAAATTGCATTTCAATGCGTATTGATCGAGCCATCATGTAAGAAGGGTGGAAATTGTTAGTAAGAGAGGATTCTATCCTTGGGGGAAAGCGGAATCCGCCATCCCTCAAGGACAACTTGATTTTTCTTAACTCACTCTCACTTGGACACTCGAACTCTCCTCTTTTAGATTATCATTAACACTTCACCCTCCCCATCTCTTTTGACTTTCAATATCGCTTTATACTCCAAAAGAAGTCATCGTTCATGCGTTTGGGGGCTGAGTTTATTTCGTTCTTATCCTGGCAAGGCAGAAATTTACACGAGGAAAGTATAAATAATCCTTGAGGGTGGCAGAATCCGCCACCCTTCAAGGAACTTCCTTGGTTTGCCTTAAGATTTTTAAAATCATTCCCCCTTTCAATAATCTCGATCTGCCTTCTAGCGTCTTCTCCAAGATTCAATTCATTTCGCAAGCCAGGGAGCTAAGGCGGAATCAAGGGAAGGCCCAGGATTGCCCATGCTTGAGGGCGGAATTTCCAAGTGGAGGAGGATTCTATCTTTGGGAGAGGGAGAAATCTGCCCTCTCTCGAGGATTTCCTAGACTCAGCATGCCAACTTTGACCCCTATGCACCCATCAAATGTTTCTCAATTACTTCCCCTTGCTTAGACCTTTAATACAAACTCCTATCACGATTATTTCTTTGGCAGGAATTAGAGGGCCATGAGGATTAGCGTAAGCTAGGTGGAAATTTAATGGAGAAGAGGATAATTGAATCCTCACTGGTTGGTGGAATCCACCTTTGACAGAGGATTCTTCCTTATCCAAAGTCTTCAAATCAATTGGCCTTTTCATAGTATTCGATCTTTATTTGACCTCCCATATGATTTCCATACTCTCACTTGTCCATTTATGACCCGAAGAAAAGTTGAGTCCATGCCTTGGTATTGTCTCAGCAAGGCGGGAATTCTAGTAATGAGAGGATTCTATCCTCAGGGGATGGCAGGATCCACTATCCCTCGAGGACAACTTGACTTTGCCCAACCTTCTTTCAAATCCGATCTCACTCTACATTAGTCATGCCATTTATCATTCGTTCCGAACTTGGAGCCTTGATATAAGTTTTGATTCTTGATCCTCAGCTCATTTGCACCTTTCATGTCTATTGAGCCTCTTTATCTCCTGACAGAGATTAGGCATCCTTGAAGATTCTAGCCTTTGATTGTTTTGACATTTTACTCTTGGCCTCCTTAATGACATCGAGTTTCTCAGGCTGTGCCTTCTAAGCCCTCCCAAGCTTATCAAAGTAAGAGTGTAGAGGGATAGACTCATCCATTGGTTGAACTTGGCCAATACTAAGTGTTGACACCTCCACCTGCTCATCCTTCTCAAACTCAAGCCTAAGGATCTGACTTATTTTGCACTAAGTCTCGCTTCGTGAGTTCATCAAATTGCTGCTAGCTAGGGTCTGAAGGCCACCTACTCCCACTGCTGAAGCAAAAAGAGGGGGTCCTCATTTGCAATGGGGTGATGGTGTGAAAACCTCACAATAGGTAGCACGCTGGTTTACCTGGGCAATGATAATTACATCTAACAGGATCCCTCTAAGTGTTGACACCTCCACCTGCTCAACCTTCTCAAACTCAAGCCTAAGGATCTGACTTATTTTGCACTAAGTCTCGCTTCGTGACTTCATCAAATTGCTGCTAGCTAGGGTCTGAAGGCCACCTACTCCCACTGCTGAAGCAAAAAGAGGGGGTCCTCATTTGTAATGGGGTGATGGTGTGAAAACCTCACAATAGGTAGCACGCTGGTTTACCTGGGCAATGATAATTACATCTAACAGGATCCCTCTCCTTCATGTTTTCCCTAGCAATAGACTATTTGATAACTTGGGAACTCACCACATCACTTCGTTTCTAGAGGGAGTTATAAAATCTGACAATATTTGCATTGACCAGAGATCAGGGATATCTTGTGATGCTATCGTTGAGCTACAACTATTTTCCAGAACCTTGGAGGAGTGTCATGAAATTGTTATATAACTGTTTAGTACCATCACCCTTCCGTGGATATGTTCCGTTTGTTGGTATTTTTGCTACTATGCACAACTTAAAATTTTAGAAGATTTTAAAGTTATGTCTTTGAACAACTATTCAACTTTCTTCATCGTCACTTTGTGGCTGACTAATGACTAGGCAAATTAGCGATTTTTGACAATTTAATAACTAGACAAACGTGCCAATAGGATTCCACCTTCTTTTGATCGGTGTTTGATACAAACTTGCCTACCAACATAAAAGTGCCGAATTTGCCTACCTTAGACAATTTGTTCAGTGTTATGAGATGACTTGTCAACTCGGCTTCGACAATCTATAAGAGATTTTTAATTTGTAGTTACACACAAATTTGCCACTTGATTTTATTGCTTTATTATCACCTATTCCCATCAGTACGACATGGAGAGTTACGAAGCTATTTTGAATTGCTGACTATCATGTATTTGTCTTCATTGGCGGTTTGGAGCTGACTAGTAAGTCATTGGCAGTTGCCGACAAATGAAGACTTCATCGGCATTTTGGAGTTGGTTAACAACTTTTCACATCGACATTTTTTAGACAACTCATTACTGCTTAGGTTAAGAAAAACGGTTATCCATCTTCAAGACTTCTTCATCATATAACTTAGAACTTATCAAGAATCAAAACTTAAGTTTTTGACAAGCTTCCAATAGCTAATAAATAGCTTCGTTAGCACTTTGATGTTACTCATAACCTCAATGCCATATTTAGCATGGCCGTGAACAAATGTCAACCACAATCTATATATGCCTCATAACCTTCTTGTGATTCATTGTCAAGAGATAATATCACCACAACTTTTATTTTGCCAATGCTAATCATACATAATGTCAAAAAATTCACAAATTTTCCTGACATATCTGCCAAACTAAAAAATGAAGTTTGATGCATAGCTCTTTAGCTCTTTTCTGATCAATATTTTGTCACAAAATTTTGCCACTTTGTTGAAAATAACTTTGAAACTTTGCCAAATTCGTTGGAATTCTATCAGAGATATCTTTATAAAAGGTCTTCCTGCCACCTTGTACCAATTTTCAGATTTAATTATTTTTGCACTTTGCACCATTACTCCTCCTGATGCTTTCGATTGAGATAGATGGCGGTTTAGCTTCAATGTGGCGAGAGGCTTAGGATTCACAAATGATTGAGGGGTACTTAACTGGGAAGTTCCAGTTCAACTATTTTGACATAAAAGTTCAAATTTTGACTTGTTTATAAACATGGCTAACAATGTGTAAATAATAAAATATAAAAGTGTTTTTATAAATATAGAAACCATATCTGTTTGTATGCAACTGCGTCAAATTAAAAATAAGGCTGTCCCTATAGCTATCTGATGCTGTCACCTTGTGTTTCTTTGATTTCCTTCCAGTGCAATATTCTCTTCATAATTTTATTGCTTGAGAATTTGTTGGAAGTTTTACCTAGAAGGAGCTGATCCTATTATTCTAGTTCTGCATTATTCAATATAAAATTTGGTATGCTCGATTTGTATGACATCCTTGTGTTTCCTCCTTTAGAAGAAAGCATTTTGTTCACTCTCATGTAGTCGAATGTGTGAAGTGAGAATGCACCAGGGCTGTTCTATGGTTTATGGCCATTTATTTTTGCTCTGTATGATCCGTTTAACTTAAGAATTTGTTGGAAGTTTCTTTGATTTCTTTCAATTGCAATATCGAATTGCGCTTCTTGATTTCTTTCCAGTGCTATATTCTCTTTCTAATTTCATTGCTTAAGAATTTATTGTAGCTTAGACCTAAGCCTATCTTTCCAGTTCTGCATCATTCGATTTAGATTTTGGTATGCTTAATTTGTATGCCATCCTTCTGTTTCCTCCAGAAGGAAGCACTTTGTTCACTCTCATGTAGTCACGTGTAAAGTGAGAACGTATTAGTGCCGTTCTTTGGTATTTGGCCATTTATTTCTGCTGTCTGTATCATCTGTTTAACTTTAGATTATTAAATATTATGACCTACTGAAATGTCTGCTCTGGTCTTGGATATGCAGAAAAAGGTAACCTTTTTGGAAGAGAAGCCTCATATAAAAGGTATTATTAATAGTATATCATTCATGCCCTGGGAAGATTTGTGCTTTGCTACTGGGGGCAGTGATCATGCTGTGATTATGTGGACTGAGAAGGAGGGTGGAGGTGGTTGGAAACCAAAAGCATTGCACAGAAACCAACACTCTTCAGCTGTTATGGGAGTAGCAGGGCTGCAGAAAAAACAAATTGTATTGTCAGTAGGTGCAGACAAAAGGATTGTTGGATTTGATGTGCGGGTCGCAAGAGCAGATTTCAAGCATCAGTTGGAAAGTAAAGCTATGGGAGTTCTGCCAAATCCTTCTGATTTCAACCTTTTCATGGTGCAGACAGGGTAAGTAGGTCAGATTGATTTCTTAGTGTCTCTTCCCTCTTTCTTTTGGAGGGGTAACAAGTGTCTTAGAATCATAATACATCATAAAACAATTAATTGCTCAAGTGTTGCATGATATGTATCTGTTGTTTAATGTGTTTAAATTCTATGACAACTTATCAATCAATATCTTCCTGTATAATATATGAGAAAGGTTAATAACTGCTGTCACACACCCCAGGTTTCAGTTTCTGTCACTAGTTCAAAATAAGGCTCACAGTTCTTTGCTTTATAGGCCCAGTAGAGTACATAATTGGGTAGTTTCTCCTTTTATGTCTTCAAAATAAATTTCTGGATGTTTTCAACCTTTGAGTGCACTTAGACTAGAGAAGTTGATTCTAACAAAATAACATGTAAAATAATGATAGAAAATGTTTGCTTAATTATATTATATTGTCAATGTATTTTCTCTACTCTTCCTCCTATTCCCTCTGCCATCTCCTCTTCCTGCACGCGTTGCACACTCCACCCTGATGAAGTGCATTATTGGATGATTTTTCCTTTAAGGCCCCTTTTATTAGGTAAAGTTTCCTTGAATGCATTGCACCTTCGAGGAGTAGGACACTTGGACTAAGGAATTCAATTCTGGAAATGACTTATGTTGCATAATGATATAAAATGCATCCTTATAAATCAAAATTTTCAACAGATAAGATATTGTCATCCCCAGGAGCACTTGGATTGTAGTTAGATTGTGCCTTTTCCTTTCTGGTGGATCTGTGTCTTCATCTATTATGTTACTAGAATAATTATTGAAGGCATTTTAAGGAGATTTGTGGTGCTGAGAGTGGCTAATCATAAATATATATATTTGTTAACCATTGACTGCAGTATAATAACAATAAATTGGCAATCTATGTTGTCTTCACACTGTACTGGTTGGATTTAGTTGGATTTTAATCCTTCCTTTCTGCCGGATATGTGACTTTGTCTCTTATGGTGATAAGAACGCTTGTTAAAAGGGATTTGTGGCACTGAGATTGTGAAATAATGAATATGTTTTTACGGGCTATTGTCTACGATATGATAATTGATAAATTGATAATTATGTTCTCTTCATATATATGCATGGCTGCCTATTTTTAATATTGTCACATCAATGATGTGTTTCATTTAGATTGTACCGTTTCCTTTCTGGTGGATCTGTGTCTTCATCTATTATGTTACTAGAATAATTATTGAAGGCGTGCAGTTTAAGGAGATTTGTGGTGCTGAGAGTGGCTAATCATAAATATATAGATTTGTTAGCCATTGACTGCAGTATAATAACAATAAATTGGCAATGTATGTTGTCTTCACACTGTACTGGTTGGATTTAGTTGGATCGTAATCCTTCCTTTCTGCCGGATCTGTGACCTTGTCTCTTATGGTGATAAGAACACTTGTTAAAAGCATGCAGTTAAAAGGGATTTGTGGCACTGAGATTGCGAAATAATGAATATTGTTTTACGGGCTATTGTCTACGATATGATAATTGATAAATTGATAATTATGTCCTCTTCATATATATGCATGCCTGCATCATATTTTAGAAGTGTTCTGGAACTCCAGCCTGTGAAAACCTTAATGTAGTATATTATTAATTTCAGCATCTCTGTGGAGCACACTTAATTCTTTATCTTAAGGTGAATAAATAAGTGAACTTGTGGACCATTAAACCTGTCTATAATGGATACTAGTGTTTTTATTTGAAGGAATATTATAACTTTTCTTGTATATGGTCAACTAATCATGCTGAGATAGGTTTTCTGTTACTGCAATTGCCCATTCTTTTTTTCTGTTTTTAATCACTGTTGGTACTGAAGAATCAAATAGTAATTTAATATCTGGGTAAAGCCCAATGGTTTTTAGGAAATCTAATTTTGTTGGGAGATATCTTGAAATAATCTGCAAGCTTCATTTTGATATAATTAATTGGTATTTGTATGCAGGACACCTGAAAAGCAGCTCCGTCTGTTTGACATACGAGTACGACAGTCAGAAATCCATGCATTTGGTTGGAAACAAGAGAGTAGTGAGTCTCAATCTGCACTTATCAATCAGACATGGTCACCTGATGGTTTGTACATAGCGTCTGGATCTGTTGATCCAAGATTTCACATTTTTGATATCCGTTATAATAGTAGCGGACCATCTCAATCTGTATCAGCACATAGTAAGAGGGTTTTTAAAGCAGCATGGCATCACTCATTGCCTCTGGTTGTTACAATCTCATCTGACCTTCATATTGGGTTGCACAAGTTGCACCAAAGTTAAGGCTGAGTCAATGACATGATTGATGGACTGAAATGTGAGTTATTCTCACAGATTGGAAAATGTCGAATCCTTTTTTGGTTTTGTTAGACAGGTCACACAAATCTTCAATTCATTGAGGTTCCGTATAAAATCCAGAGGCCTTTTGTTTCAATAATTGTATATGCAGATTCTGTTCATCTTTTGTTGGAAGCCCTTAAATATATAATGATATTATTCACTGGCAATTGCCATCCAAACAACCTAGACCATTAAGAAGGCAGTTTCGAAGGTAAATTTTCTATCATTGCAAATGAGAGTAAACATAACCTCTTATACAAAGGTGAAAACATTGGGAAGCCTTAAACCAATATTTGAAAACATAAAAAATGCTACACTAAAAACGTGATTTATGAAAATATAATTCTCTATTCTGATGTTAAATGATATGCTAAAGAAAATTTAAGAGGTATCCTACACTCAATTAACCATCCAGACAATATTGACCAATAGTGATTCTTTTATTGGTCTCCTAAGATTACAAGAAAACCCATGCAATCGGTGTTCTATAGAACGGATTAATGATTTCCACATCCAGTTTCAGATGCGGTATACATGATGATAGAAAGGGTTGCGATTTCATTGTTTGTGGCTGTATTGTAATATGAACAACATCCTTATCTGATCCTCAACTTCCCTCTGGCCAATAATCGTCAGTCAGAGAGAGTGATAAATGACACCTCCTTTCATAATACGTCTTGGGAAGAACCTGTTGTGTGAATGGAGATTATTTGAGTTCTGTATCTAAATAGAAAAATCATTCAGAGCAATGCAAGCCTTAGTGAGAATTTACTGAGTGATACAAATCAGCAAGATGGCTTGTCTACTTCCAGAATCTAACAGATTAGATCAAGTCAAATTCAGATTGTATGGGAACTCTTCTTAATGCCGCCTTCCTTGTGAGAAACCAATAGCCATTGCCCTGATAATCAGAACTGTTCTTCAGGGATTCGTTGACACCTCAACCTTGACTTTTTTCTTCAGGGATTTGTTTCCACATTTCAGACCCTCTGCCAATTGAGATTTTATGCATGCCCGTTTACTGAGAAGGATGGCTATGGGACACAATGGTAGCACACACATATTAGTATTTTGCTTTTCAGTAAATGTACGTAGAAGGGAACCATAATCTTTCCTTCCAAGTAGTGTATCCAAAAAAGTAGCTAAACAAGAAGGCTAGGTTTTAGTATAGCTTGTTTATCTCTCAATGGTACTTCCAAGAATTTTGGGGTGGGCATGGTGTGTGCAGTGAGGGATTTTTCAGAAGAGCGTAATCTATAAAGCAAGATTATGCTGTGGCTCCGAGATCTGCAAAGCCTCTAAAAGTATGTCACTGACGAGGAGTTTCGTGCCTAAACAGGCTCTAGATTATAACCAGATCCAGTGACAGTAACGATAGAGAAAGGAATTGATAATATGGCGATGGATAAGCCTGATTTCACGGCAAAAATGGAAAGATCAGCTCAAGAATCTTGGGAATAACAACTTTGAGAGTGGGAGGTTTACAAATCTATTTTAAACTCCTTGAAAGGAAATATCTTTCAATCACTTTATTTACACATTTAGATGATTGATGTCTTATTTTAAAATGAAGAATGTAATTCCTTTGTTGCAAGGTATATAAATGGTTAAATATACAAGCTTGGTCAGCTTTAATATTAAATTGTGAATACATTATTTAAAAAAATAAAATCAATCATATGATTTTAATTTGCATTGTTCCTTCTCGTGAAATTCATTTTCTTATGGGATTTTAAGATGGTACAAAATAATTAAATTTGCAACAAATACCTAATAAATGTTTAGATGTGAAAACATCCTCCAAAATATAGGGAATTAATCTGTCTTGTAAATGTATTAGTGTGAAATGCTAAAGCAATGAACTTGAATAGTTATGTTATGATGATTTTTGTTATCGAGTTTTCGAAATCTGTTGACATGTTGTAGACCCTTATTACCTATTCAAATTATTTGAATGTTTTTTCAAATTATTTGAATGTTTTTTGCTTTCTATTCATTTTATATTCTTAAAATTATATCTTTTTATCTCTTTTAAATTTAGAAGTAGTTTGTAGAAATCCACTAATAGAAAACTAGTGTTTATATATGATACACTAATGTCCTAAAGTGGACAAAAATGCCTCCCGAGGATAAAACCACATGAAGCGGGACCAACATTCAACCAAAATAAACTTTCAGATTTTGTTTATCAAAATTTTCCACTTGGTAGGATGTAACCGTATTCCTAATTTGTTGCAATTGTGATTCTAGGGCAAACTATCAAGTAAATTAGGAAGGGGATATCACAATTGGTTTCAGAGTATAATCTTGCCAGCATGAGGGACAAATGTACTTTAACCACCATCTAATTAGGGTTTAGCTATTTAGACCTTTTTCTTAAGTAGGTCAAAATTGAAATCAAATAAGCCAATATTACATTTCTATATGTATTTTCCCGTAAGTACTTCATGTGTGTTTTATATCGATGCTCTTCACATGTATGCCTTGTGTTTGCTTCATGAAAAATGGACTTCATCATGTTGACTCCATATGAAAATTCCTCGTTTATGCTTTGTGCCTTTGTGTATTGCTACACGCCTTACATGTTTGACTTGTATTTATGTGTATTATTTAATGCCTTACATGTCTAACGTGAATTTGTGTATTACTTCATCCCTAACATGTATGACATGTATTTGTGTATTGCTTCATGCCTTACATGTCTAACGTGTATTTATGTGTATTGCTTCATGCTTAACATGTGTCGTGTATTTATGTACTGTATGTGATGAAAACCTCCCTGTTGGGAGCACGCTCATACATGCAAACGTTAGAGATAAACATCAAATAACAACATTATACATATCTAAAGCATACTACAAAAATAACAAGTGATTCCATCACAACCTCCGATGAGCTAAACAAGGGCACCCAAAGCCTTGTTGATTTGCTCTTAGAGAATTGTGGGTGTGCTCTCCCAACACAATATTACAATCCCACTTGATCCATGGATGAAAACTAAGATACAAACTAATGGATTTAATGAAGAACTCAAGAACAAGTATGAAGAACTTGTCTCAAGCCTTCATCAAATGTAGATGAAGATGCAAATACTATACTAAGATGATATGCAATATCAAAAGAAACTAAGATTCATTCACCATTATCCTAGCATGTGATATCTAGATTCAACTATGAACTATAAGCATGAAAAAGAACAATGAGCTAATTATTCAAAAGCTATTTTAGCATGATAACAATGCATAAATGAGAGATGGTTTGCTCTTGGCAAGAGCCTCTATTTATAGAGTTTTGGAGGGAAGGGAAGGACTTGGATGAGGTGGATCATATGTGGCATCCACA
>MU224112.1:1212939-1223092 GCA_018584345.1 Thuja plicata
GATAAGATTTAATACATTAAAAGGGATAGTATTTAAATTAGATTCAAATACTTAGGAGAATGAATCATATTTAATTAAATAAATTTAATTAAATAGATAGAAGAATATAACAAATATAATTAATTAAGATTAATTATAATGTTATGGGAATATTAATTAAATTAATGTGAGGACGATTTTAGACGTCTACATGTACAACTCCATGCCTTACATATTTGACATGTTTGACATTGCTTCATGTTTTACATGTTTGGCATGCATTTATTGCTTCATGCTTGGTATGTATACTTCATGTCTTACACACATTTATATTGCTTCATGCCACATGTATGGTTCATGCCTTACGTGTATTCATGTGTATGATTCATGCCTTAAGTGTATTAATTTGTATGATTGATGCCTTGCATATATTCATATGTATTCTGTGTATGATACATAATTTGTATGATTCATGCCTTGCATATATTCATATGTATTCTGTGTATGATACATAAGTGTATTCATGTGTGTATTTCATACTTTGTGCACTACATGTATTCATGTACATGCTTCACGACTTAAGTAAACTCATGTGTATATTTCATGCTTGTTCACTAAAGTGAATTCATGTATACACTTCATGTTTTATGCACTAAGTGAATTCACGTGTATACTTCATGCTTTATGCACCACATGTATTCACATGTATGCTTTCTGACTTAAAGTGAATTCATGTTTATGTGCCCCGTGTACTTATGTATATGTTTCATGTTGTATGATTTACACATGTATATGTTGGAAACCTACCTATTAGGATTGCGCTCAGACATGCAAACGTTAGGCAAATAAATTATTTTATTTTACATTAACATATCTAAAGCATTAATCAAAACAAAGCTTCCACCATAACCTCCGATGAGCTAAACAAGGGCACCTAAGTCTTGTTGATTTGCTCTTAGAGAGGTTTGTGGTTGTGCTCTCCCAACACAATGTAATATCCCACTATGATTGAAATGATGAAAAGGGATGCAAAGTAAGTGCAACACTAAATGAAAATGGATGAGGAAGTGACGCAAGGAGGGTAAGGACAACAGGGGCCCAAGGCACTCCTAGCTATCCAAGCCTCCTCGCAGAACAACTCAGAAGCAAAAACACAGAAAGGGAGAGAAGAAACAACATAACTTTATATTATTTCATCAAACTTATTACATGTCTGGCTATAAGGCCTTCCCGGTTTCGCCATATATATTCATATCTTTACAAGATAATCTTCATTCATGCGAGGTCATAGACCTGTGATCTGAATCTGCTAATACTATCTTCTATATCCCAAATTGTTTCCTAATCTAAGAACAAAAAACTAAATATATACAAGAGTCCACCAAAGAGGTCGATACTCAGATCCTAAAGTTCCAACATAGGATACAACAAAGAACCAGATTTAGGTCCACACACATCCCAATGAGAGATATGAACATTAATTATGCTACAAAAATTAAATGCATAAGTCGGCCAGAAGATCCAACATCAAAATACACAACTCGGTAAGAAAGCCAACCGAGCATAGAGACCAGTCGGTGAAACCCCATCGAGTAGCTAAACAACTACTGAGACCTGTCGGTAAAGCAAGACAGAAACAAGTAACCGAGCTTGAGCATAGAACAAACAAGTCTTCAACCGAGCGAGCAAAAGTAGTTACTGAGCAACCTCCAACAAGCTACTAAACCAAAGAAAACATATTTTTGGTTGATTAGGATTGCCAAAGAACCCAAGATGCTCCTGCATCAGCCACCTAGGGTTAAAAGAAATGATTCTCTAAATCATGTGTCAGGTCCAACCTGAATTGAATCCAACTCAAATTGAGAAATCCAAGATGAGTCCTCAATCGGTTTGTTCTTCCATTTTATCAGATACTCCATGTAATTCTTTCCTCTTGTACTTCTGCCAATTCTGTGTTTCAAAATTTTCTCAACTTTTTCCATCTGTTTCTTAGGATAATCTCTCGGTATTGTCACTTCTTCATCAGGTTCATGATACTCGTACAATTTTGAAATGTTGAATATAGGTGATATATCCACATCATCAGGTAATTCTACTTCATATGTGTTTCCACTGTCAAATCTTCTCAATATCTTGCAAGGACCAAATTTCTTCATTTTCAACTTGCCATATGTTCCAACAGAAAATCCATCTTTCTTCAAATGAAACAAACTGCATTACCAACTTCAAAAGTCTTATGTCTTCTTTATCTATCGGCATTATCCTTGTATTTCTAATTACTTTGCTCCAACTTATGTTTTACATCTTCATGCAATGTCTTCATAAACTCAACAAAATTTTCTTCTTCAACACTTCTTTTCTCTTCTCCAGCAATGTCTCTCAAGTCTGATATACTTATCAGTTGTGTGCCCTTAACAATCTCAAAAGGTGTTTTTCCAGTACTTCTATTCATTGAACTGTTATATGGAAACTCTACTTGTGCTAACATCAAATCCCAATAACTCGGTGTGTTTCCAACTAAGCATCTCAATAAGTTACCCAAACTTTGGTTTACAACCTCTGTTTATCCATCAGTTTGTGGATGAAATGTAGAACTATACTTCAACTTAGTGTCTAGCTTCTTCCAAAGTGTTTTCCAATAATAGCTAACAAACTTACTGTCTCGGTCAGAGATGATACTCTTCGGTAATCCATGCAATCTGACAATCTCCTTAAAAAAAGATCTGTTATATGTATTGCATCTGATGTTTTCTTACATGGTATGAAATGTGTCATCTTAGAAAATCTATCCACAACAAAAAATATGGAATCATTACCTCTTGTTGTTCTCGGTAAGACAAGAACAAAATCCATGCTGATACCACTCCAAGGTTTCTCAGGAACAAAAATCGGTGTATGCAATCCAATATTTTGACTCACTCCTTTTGCAACTTGACAAACTCCACAACTTTTCAAAAATTTATGAACATCCTTATACAATTGAGGCCAAAATACCTTTCCTTGAGCAAATTCAATGTCTTATCAATTCCAAAATGTCCAGCCAAACCACTAATATTTTTTTCCTTGATCAAGATAATTCTCATTGATCCTCTCGGTATACACAACTGAATACCTTTGAACAACATATCTTCTTGAATGAAATAGTCTTCGTACTTACTCAGTTGATTTGGAATAGGTGCTCTGCACACTCCATTGCTCATAAAAATCAGGGTCATTTTCATACAAATTCTTTATATCATCAAAACCAAGAACCTCATTTCTTATTTTAGTCAACAAAGATCTCCTTCCACTCAATGCATCAACAACTCAGTTAGAAACTCCACTCTTATGCTTTATCACAAATGTGAAACTCTGCAAATACTCTGCCCATTTCATATGTCTCTGATTCAACTTATTTTGACTACCCAAATATTGTAAAGCCTTATGATCAATATATAGCACAAATTCACTTGGCATCAAATAATGTCTCCATTTCTTCAAAGCTTGAACAATAGCATAGAATTCTTGATCATAGACAAAATAATTCCTTTTAGCATCATTCAACTTTTCACTAAAGAAAGCAACAAGTTTACTTTCTTGTGTCAACACAACTCTTATGACACTTCCACTTGCATCACATTCAACTTGAAATACCTTATTGAAATCAGGTAAGGCTAACACAAGTAATTCAACAACCTTTTGTTTCAAAGTCTCAAAACTCTTATTAGCTCCATGTGTCCATTTGAATTCTCTTTTATCTCCCCTCATTGACTCAGTCATAGCATTACAAATAGAAATGAAATTTTTAATAAATTTTCTGTAAAAACTTGTCAATCCATGAAATGATATTACTTCACTGACATTCTCAGGTGTAGGCCAACTAATTATAGCTTCAACTTTCTCAGGATCCATCTTCAATCCATCAACTGAAATCACAAAACCTAAATACACAAGTTCTTCTTTCGTGAAGGAACACTTTTTGAAGTTTATTAGCAACTTTTCCTCTTTCAATCTTTGCAACACTTGTCTTATATGCATCAAATGCTCTTCTCTAGTCTTACTAAATATCAAAATATCATCCAAGTATACAATCACACATTTATTCAATATTTTCTTCAAAATTTCATTCATCAATCTCATAAATGTACTCGGTGCATTAGTTAAACCAAAGGGCATAACTAACCACTCATACAAACCTTCTTTTGTCTTGAAATAAATCTTCCATTCATCACCTTCTTTGATTCTGATATGATGATATCCACTCTTTAAATCAATTTTGGTAAAATATTTTGCTCCACTCAAACAATCCATTATATAATCCATCATTGGTATAGGAAACCTATACTTAATTGTTATCTTGTTGATTGCTCTTGAATCAGTACACATTCACCATTCTTCATTCTTCTTAGGTGCTAATACAACTGGTACTATATATGGACTCAGACTCTCTCTAATCAAACCCTTGTTTAACAACTCATGAGCTAGCCGGTTGAGTTCCTCATTCTCAGTCGGTGTCAATCGGTGTGGTGCCTTGTTTGGAAAACTAGCTCCACAAATCAAATCCATACAATGACTAATATCTCTCATCGGTGGCAAACCATTAGGTACATTATCTAAAATTATCTCCTTGTACTCGGTAAGCAATTTCTCAACCTCTGCAAGAACTTCATCTTCTGCATTCTTACTTGGTTTGTTAGGAATCAAAGCATAACAAATATCATTCCTTTTCAAATCCTTAACAAGCTGTCTACCTTCCATCAAACAAACTTTCACAGATGTACATATTTCTTCAACCAAAGGTAACAAGATTTGCTTCTTTCCATCAACCCAAATAGTATATCTATTCACTCTTCCATCATGTATAACATGTCTATCATATTGCCAAGGTCTACCCAAAAAAATATGACAACAATGCATTGACATAATATCACACAATACTTCATCATAATACTTTCCAATTTTCAGATTCACAAAACATTGTTCACTCACCATTAATGTATGCTCATCCTTGATGCATAAATCTGATAGGGCTTCAGGTGCTTCATTCTTTTCAACTGCAACTTTGTGACCATCTCCTTAGATGCCAAATTCTCTGAGCTTCCACTATCAACAATTACTTTCCAAACTTTGTCTACAAATCTGCATCTGGTCTTGAACAAAAAATTTCTTACAGGATCTTGCTTATCTTTCTCACTCCAAAGTATCTTTCTGATCATTAAATTTCCTTCCTTCTCAAGTTCATTCGGTGACTCTTCTTGCACCAAAGCATTTCTGCTACTAATGACTTTCTTGCTTGCATGTGTACACTCAAAGGATCTATGTCCTTCACCACAATTGTAACAAGTTCCTTGGAACCCTCTTTTGTTATATCCACCTCGGGAGTAGTTTCCTCTTCCTCGGAATGAACTTCCACCTTTCCATTCGGTCTTTCCTTTGTCTTGATTTGTCTTGTCTGGTTCAGATCTATTATTTTTACCATGATATCTGCCTCTTCCTCTAGGGAATCTACCTCCTCTTTCTCTTTGCCTTTGTTCATATCTTTTGTTCAATTTCTCCTCAACTTTTAGGGCAAAATGATATGCCTCTTCAATGCTCTCAATCTTTACCAAGTTGATCTCATCTTGTATATAAATTATTAATCCATTCAGATACCTTTCTATTCTTTCCATTTCATCTTCAACATGTGCAGATCTGATGTCCAATCGGTAAAATTTCTTGGTGTAATCTTTTACCGAGCTATCTTCTTGCTTCAAACTTTTCATTCTTCTTACTAGGTTAATGTGGTAATCACAAGGTAGAAACTTTCCTTTCAATTTGTTTATCATCTTATTCCATACCTTGATTTTGTCTTTACCTTTCTTCTTTCGATCCAATTGCAGATGCTCCCACCACAAGGATGCATGACCTTTCAACTTTGTGCTTGCAATCTTTACTTTCTTCTCCTCTAATACATTCTCATACTCAAAGTATTTCTCCATCTTAGTTATCCAGTCTATCAATTCATTTGAATCCAACTTTCTACTATACTCAGGAGGATTAAACTGAGGTGTGGACTTCAAACTTGTCAAAGCTCGCAGTAATCTCTCTTCTTCCTGATCCATCATAGGTGCAGGTGCAACTTATCCTTGCACTTCTTCAACTTCATCATCGCTAACATCTTCAAGATGTCTTTCTCTGCGCTGGGCTGTCAACAACTTCCAATCTTGCAACAATTTGTCTTAGCATATTAGCTAGACCTGGATATGCATTTCCTCTCCCATGAACCATCTTGAAACCCTTTGCAATTGTAGGTTAGATCACAATCTGCTACCCCACAACAATATAAACCAACTAGGGTTAGGGCTTACAAGAAGGAACCTAGATCTCACCTTCACTCTGATACCACCTGATGCAAGGAGGGTAAGGACAATAGGGGCCCAAGGCACTACCAACTATCCAAGCCTCCTCACAGAACAACTCGGAAGAAACAACACAAAAAAAGAGAGAAGAAACAACAAAACTTTATATTATTTCATCAAACTTATTACATGTCGGGCTATAAGGCCTTCCCATTTTTGGCCATATACATTCAAATCTTTACAATATAATCTTCATACATGTGAGGTCATAGACCTATGATCTAAATCTACTAATACTATCTTCTATATCCCAAATTGATTCCTAATCTAAGAACAAAAACCCAAATATATACAAGAGTCCACCAAAGAGGTCGACGCTCAGATCCTAAAGATCCAACATAGGAAATAGGAAAGACCCAGATTTAGGTCCACACACATCCCAATAAGAGATCCTGACATTAATTATGCTACAAAAATTAAATGCAAAAGTCAACTAGAAGATCCAACATCAAAATACACAACTCGGTAAGAAAGCCAACCGAGCACAGAGACGAGTCAGTGAAACCCCACTGAGTAGCAAAACAACTACCGAGACCCATCGGTAAAGCAAGACATAAATAAGTAACCGAGCACGAGCAGAGAACAAACAAGTCTTCAACCGAGCAAGCAAAAGCAGTTACCGAGCACTTTGTCGAGCAGCCTCCAACAAGCTACTAAACCAAAGCAAACATATTTTTTGGTTGATCAGGATTGCCAAAGAACCCAAGATGCTCCTGCATCAGGAAGAGCTCAAGAAAAACTATGAGGAGTTTCTCTCAAACCTTCAATGAAGTAATGGATGTGAAAGTGGATGAGAAGTAAATGATCTAAGAGTAAATGCAAGATACAACTAAGAATGAGATTTAACTACCAAACAAGTTAGTGAATAAAAGTTCTAAATGCACTAAAATATCTAAATAAAAACTAGCATAATAAATCTAAATGCAAAACTGATGGGTGTATTACTCTTGGCAAGTCTCCTATTTATAGGATTTTGGAGAGCTTGGGTGAGGTGGAGCACATGTGGCATCCACATAGGTGCCACATGAGGGACACATAAGCCATGCAAGAGGCCAAGTTTGCTCACGCGTGTGAGAAACTTGAGATGTGATGGGTCAATGTGTACTTGAAGTACACATGTAAGAGATGTCATAGTTTTAGTCCAATGAAACACTTTTATAATGTGTAAGAATGTGTCATCAAGGTTGTAAGAAACTTTCATTAGTCTAATTAACCTTCATTTATTAGTGACTAGATTTACTTGGTGAGAGTGATGTGAGGTAGGGTAGGATCTAGGTTTATATTTAAATTAGATTTAGACTAATTGTGGTTTAGAAGAATTTAAGCACGTGGGGGAATAAATAAATTAAAATTTATTTAAAAGGGGATTTTAATGTGGGAAGGTATTAAATTAAATTTAATACACTTAGGGGATAGATATTCAAATTAAATTTAAATACTTTAGGATAATGAACTTAATTTAATTAAATAATTTTAATTAAATAAGTAGAAGAATAAAAAATATAATTAATTATAATGTTACAAGGGACGATTTTAGGAGTCTACATTTTGTCCCTCTTTGATGCGGAGTCAAAAATGACGTCGCTTCAAAGAAAAGAAAAATAAGATTCCCTAGAGAGAACAAAAAGTCCTAAGGTGACGATGGTGAAGGAGTGTGCCCCCTCGAGAAAATAATAGAAAAAAATAATTTTTTGTAAAATTTTCTCGAAAAAATGGAAGGAAAAAAGGAGAACAGATAATTGCATGATTTATGAGGGGATGAGGAAAGCATAGGGAAAAATGGGGCTCAGGACAGAAAATGGATCCCAAGGGACCTATATATAGTCCACGGGGGCCCTAAGAGAGGTCATTTTCATTCACGAAGAACAAAAAAGTAGAGTAGAGCGAGAGCGATGGCAAACCCACGAGACCGCATGTAGCTTGGAGACCGTGTTTGGACATACCAGCGAGCCGCAGACGTAGAACCACCGGTGATTTTGACACCCTAGTTGCGTATTTTATTTAATTTTTGCATTAAATGTTGCATTTATGGTGTGTAAGGAGGGAAAAACAACTTATCAGGGCAGAGACAACGATCGATGGATCGTCATCTACGCAGACAACGATTGACTGATCATCGTCTTCGCAGACGATGATCGCCAAATAGTAATCTACGATGACAGACAAAGGGGAACGCAGATGGGTGGTAGGCACCAGAGGCGGCGATCATAGATCGTCGTCTCTGCATACCGGTATATGTGTGAATCGACGTTTGCGCGGGTCAATGGGCATCTACGCTGATTGACCCCAAAAAATGCAAAAATACAGGGAGGGAGAAAATAGAAGAGATGTTAGGGGGCAAGGTGCCCCAGACAGAGGACAAAATGACTGAAAGGCATGATTGTGTGTGCAGGAGGATATACCACCTTTTCGGTCATAGGAGAGCTAGCCGGAGACCATGGATCTCTCCGATCAGTTGACACCGACGAAGTAGGGACAAGTCACATTATGCAACTTGGAATATGTTAATTTGTGGGTGTGTTTGAGAGCACATAATGCGCTCGTGACCAATTTGATCGAGAGGTGGCATAGTCCCACCTCAAGCTTTCACTTCCCAACATGGGAAGCTACCATTACTTTATAAGACGTGTGGCAGATATACTGTATTCTTATCCAGGGACTAATACCGGAGTATGTACAGGAGGGCTAATAGTCATATCTAGAGGTGGCATTTGGGCGACAACATGACCAAATTCCCACTTCAAGACAATGGTTATCATGGAGGGTCGTGATGGAAGCACAACCACGGCTGCACCGGGTATCTCTTAATTTAGCAGGATTAGTTGGAGGGTGGATGATGCCCGACCACGTAGGGCATGGTTTTCCAATAGGACGGGCATGTTTTTTGAGTGCCATGGTAGAGGACAAGGGAGAGTAGTACTTCTAGGGATACACTATCATTGGGCAGTTATATTATAACCTCCACATGTGTGCCTATCAGAGAGGTAGGACATTGGGAGAAGGAGTGACACTTCTGCTAGTATGGGCATGGGAGCATATTGCGGTGATTCACCCCATCATGGGACATGAGACATGAGAGTTTTATGAGACATATGCTTGCAGATACCGACCTCCAATCAGATACGAGTTGACAGACTCAGTTGGACACTGGTGGTGACTCTAGATGAGATGGTGAGGTTTGATTGGACACCATATGCAGCGTGCGAGGCGTGGGGCTACCAGATCCCACAACAGTAGGATTATGTCAAGGATGGATGGTTAGATCCATATTTTTCAGATATGTTCAGATAGATTACTGGCTCATCGAGAGGACAATGTACATGATATCATGATATATGTCATTACGTGTATGGAGATAGTTTGGACAAGTGCAAGATGTCATACTAGATGGGTTCCCACATCTACTGGTCACACAAGAGGTGGGGAGTCTCTAGGGGATAGGGGTAGATTTGAGGGGAGTCCGAGCCTCATGGTTAGGGATGTTGCCGCTACAATGGCAAAAGGGACAAGATGGAGTTGCAGATGCAAGGGTGACACCAGCTTATGCACAATGGTGGGTCGTAGATAGGCCAGTCAGATTGACTATCTTAGGTATGATATATGCAGGTGGGAAGCCCACAGGAGGGCAGGATGGGGCTAGGGCTGGGGCGGATGGAGATGATGGCAGGGGATGATGATGGAGGAGATAGAGGAGGAGACAAAGGAGGAGGGTCGAGGAGGGGGCAACTGAGAGTGGCGGCTCAGAGGCAACAGGGACATGTTTAGGTTCCTTTGGATAGAGCGTTGCCAAGGATACA
>MU224112.1:1223370-1249727 GCA_018584345.1 Thuja plicata
ATGTCCCCGTTGCCTCTAAGTTGCCACTCTCGATTACCCCCTCCTCGACCCTCCTCCTTCGTCTCCTCCTTTGTCTCCTCCATAATCATCTCCATCCGCCTCAAGAGGTGGATGGAGATGATGACGGGGGGATGATGATGGAGGAGACAGAGGAGGAGATGAAGGAGGAGGGTCGAGGAGGGGGAAACCGAGAGTGGTGACTCAGAGGCAATGGGGCCATATTCAGGTTCCTTTGGATAGATCATTTCCAAGGATACATGGATAGGGGTCACAAGTGCAGGCACAAGTAAAAGCACCTCACGTGCCATTATAGGGACAGGGGCCACAGGCAGGGTATGTGCCTCAGGATGTCATCGTAGAGCAAGACAACCTGCAAACAAAGTTGAGATGAGTACAAGGGTTTCTAGCCACAACACAGATATATGAGGGCACAATTCAGACAAAGTTGGACCGAGTACATGGTTTATTAGCAGGAGAGATTGCACAAGCAAATAGTGCACAAAGTGCATTAGATATACTACAGGCCCAGGTGGACGGAGGAGAGTTTATAGTTATTGAGGCTCATACAGGAGTCCTGGCAGGGGATCAACAGATTGCACAGTTGTAGGTAGAGATCGAGAGATTGATAGGGCAGGTGGGGGCCTGACAATAAAGCGAGATGAGGCTTGGAGGTGAGCTGAGGTGTATAGGGGGAGCGAGAGATAGCCCACCAAAAAACCACAACAGGAGGAGTGGGACAGGTGCTAGAAGATGCATTTACAGGGCACATGCATAACCTCACAGGGATCAGTAGGGATAAGATCTCCCCAAGATAGAGGGGTGATGTGACACGTGGGACTGTGCCATCCTCATAGCCAACCTCATGAGTCATCTCAGCAATTATTTGATACACATGCAGTTTTGATTTTGAGTTATATATGTATAGCGACATTTTGATATATACATGTATATGGACTTTGACATTGATGAACTTTTATTGGACATTTGATATATATATAGACATGCTTTTGATGGTCCTAGATTTGTGATGTGTTAGATTACTACATGCATATGATGATGGTTTTATGAATGACATGTGTGATGCATGATGTGATGTTGATGATACTGACATATTTGTGATGCAGGATGTGGTGTGTGATTATGTGGATTTATGTGTTTAATGATTTATATGCAAATGAATGCAGTTATATATTATGGATGTAATGTGAATGTATAATGTATAATGTAATGTGGAATAATGATTTGATGACTACTATATAATGATTAATGAATAATGTAATTAATAATTAATGCAATGTAATGATTAATGATTAATGTAAAGGGATGAGTAATGAATATAAAATAATGACTAATGATAAATGAGATAATGATTAGTGATTAATGTAAAGTAATGCTTAATGAATGGAAAAATAATAAGATAATGATGAATGTAATGGAAAGCATCTAGATTATTAGTATGAATTTGAATTCAATACTTAAACTCATCATTAGATAATGAATGCAATTGAATGAAGACTCTAATGAGGACAATGTGTTTTTGTGTGTACTAACCAGAACTAAGAGGATCACATAGCTAGCTTTATAGGGAAGGGATAACCAAGAATCTTTCCGAGAGGAACATAAAATGCAACATGACCTATCTAATATGCAACCTAACTAGATGATTTTCGTGGGATCACATTGTGTTAATGTTGGAGAGCACACCCTAGTTTGATTTTGCAAAAGGAGGTATGCACGATGTGTTAGAAAACAAAAGTGACATTGTTCCTTTGCATGGATGAGACTCTCAAACAAATATTTTGTTAAGAACATAGATGTAAGATTTTTAGTCATGATGGTACCAATGAAATGTCACTCATGAGAGGATTTAATGCACCCAAATATTTTTAAGGATTTGGTGGTATGTGTATAAATTTTTCTCCTAGTGAGGCATTCATAGCCATGACTATAGACCAAACAAAAGTGCACCAAACAAATATGACAAACAGATCATACCGCAAAGGACACGTATTCTAATAGACACCTTTCATGACAAACCAAGGTATTAAAGATTGAAGAAATCATGAGGAGGATATATTAGAACACAAAAATAAAATCAACAAAAATGCATCATGCCCAAGTAGTCATTCAGTCCAAAATTTCTTGCCATGAACATAATTATGTGATGGAGGATTGATAAGCCAACGCCGGAAGGATGCATCCTGAAGGGCAAAGATTCATTAATGTTGAAACATGCATTCGTTGGAAATTGCTTATGAATGGAATAAAGCTGTGAAATTCAATCTCTCAGTTGATTTGTGAGAATGCTTGCAATCATTGTGTCTGGGAAAAAAAGCTCATTCATGTGGGAATAAAGTGTTATTCCATAGGCGAAGATGTTGTGGGAATGGAAGGAAGCTACCTGCACAGATATGGGTAGTGTGATGGATTTATTAGGAAAAAGGTGTTAGATGGTGCATAAGGGATGGTCCAAATAGATGATAGATCTGACTACACATGGCACCTGAAACAGGTTTTCACCATGGTACTTATCCATTGCACCACCAGAGTGGTTTTCACAAATGGAGGATTTTATTTCTCTTTTTCTTTTTTTTTTCTTTTTATTATTTTTTTTATTTTTGCTGCTTTCTATTTTTTTTGGATTTTTGCTACTGACTTTCTGTTGTACAAAGGGCTATTAAAACACTACGCATAGAAGCACTTGAGATGTACAATATTAACAAGACCAAGGACAAGAACTCCCTCTGGTGTTGCAATCTGATAAGCTCTAGACCCTAATTTAGTTGTAACCACAAAGGGCCCCAACCAGTTAGGCTCAAACTTTCTTTTCTTTTCACAGTTTTGGAGATTCTTCATGTTATGCTATAGGAAAAATCACCCACTTCAAACTGATGAGGTTTGATCTTCTTATTAAATTGTAAGCATAGGCGATTTTTATACATGCGGAGGTGGTTTAGGGAATTAAGGCATCTTTCGTGGAGGAGTTCAATCTCTTGCAAGTGAGCAACTCGGGATTCTTCTTTGGACATCAGATTCTTCAGGGAGATTCTGAGGGAAGGGAGCTCAATTTTTATGGGAAGAATAGCCTTAGTACCATAGACGAGGGAAAATAGAGTGGCTCCAGTGAGGGTATGGATGGAAGTACAATAGGCCTAGAGGGCGAGATTTAAGCGAAGGTGTCAATCATGACAAGCTTCATTGACTATTTTTTTGAGGGTTTTCAGGATGGTTTTTTCAGTAGCCTCTGCTTGACCATTTCCTTGTGGAAAATATTTGGAAGAGGATGGTTAATGCCAAATTTGTTACAGAGTTCTGTGACATCCTTATTTTTGAATGGGTTGCCATTATTGGTGATAATTTCTTGAGGAATTCCATAACGACAGATGAGATAGTTAAAATGAACTTTGAGATATGTTTTCCAATTGTATAAGTAAGAGGGACAACCTTGATCCATTTTTTGAAGTACTATGTAGTAGCAAGTATGTATTTGTGGCCAATGGAGGAATTTGGGAATATCTGACCAACTAGGTCGAGTCCCCAACGGTAAAAAGGACAAGGTGTGATGGTAGGTTGGAGGGATTGAGAGGGAGCATGTATCATATCACTGTGTTGCTGACAAGGCACACATTTCTTTACATAATGATATGCATCTTGCTCCATAGTAGGCCAATAGTATCCAATGCGTAGCAATTTCTTGGCCAAGGTGAGAACACTAGAATGGGAGCCACAGATCCCTTGATGTACCTCCTCTAATGACGTTTGCGCTTCATCTGAATTCAGACATCTCCGAAGAGTTTTGTCAAAGTATTTTACAGGGTATCACCAAGGATTGTGTAGCGTGAGGTTCGGCAGATGAAGGTTTTGCATTGATTCGGGGTGAGGGTAAGCGAAATGATCTTATCTGTCAGGTAGGAATAAATTTTGCAGTACCAAGGGGAATTAGGATCAACAATTTCAAATACCATTTTAGTCTTTGGTTGGTCATGGGCAGGGACCATAATATTCTCAACGAGAAACTCGTACCATGAACTGTGTTCAGGCATGGAGATCAATGATCCAATTGTTGCCATTGTGTTTGCTGCTTTGTTATTTGTCTAGGGGATTTGCTGGAAGTTTAGTTCTATAAAATGTTGTTTCAGGTCTTCCACCAGGCTATGATAGGGAAGTAGCTTGTCATCCTTTGTTTGATACTCATCCAGGAATTTCTTGATAACTAACTGAGAGTCACCAAGAACAGGTAAACTAGATATTTTCCACTAGATGGCTTGGCGAAGTCTAATCACCAAGGCTTCATATTATGAAATATTTTTTGTGCATGGGAATTGTAGTTTGTAGGATTTAGGGATGAGATCCCCCTGAGGTTTGATTAATAGGATGCCTGTCCTTGATCCTTTCTATGTAAAGGATCCATCAAAATATAGGTTCCATGGGATAGTCAGGGTTACATTGAGAACTGATTCATCTATAAAATCTGTGACAATTGGATGGTCCCCTTGAACAGGTCCTTCAGCTAACTGATCTATGATTAATTTTCCTTTAATAGATTTGTGGTTTTCATAAGCAATGTCAAATTCACTCAGAATCATAACCCGCTTTGTAGTGCATCTTGTGAGAGTGGCTTTAGACAACATATATTTAAGTCAATCATTTTTATCAACCACCTGTATCTTATGATTAAGCATGTAATGGCATAACTTCTATGTACAGAAAACAATAGCCAAACAAGATTTCTCAATCGGCGAGTAATTCAATTCGTAACCCACTAGTTTTCTACTGAGGTTCTAGATTTCTCATTCTTTTCCATTATCATCTAACTGTGCTAAAAGAGAACCCACTGCAACTTCAGTAGTTGATATATACAAGATGAGAGGTCAACCTAAGATAGGCAACACCAACACTAGAGGGTTAGCTAAATATTCTTTTAGGCGATGAAATGTTGTTTGACATAAGAAATCCCATGAAAAATTGATGTTTTTTGCGTAACAGATGAGAAAAAGGATGTACTTTATCTGCTAGCTGTGACATGAACCTTCTGATGGACTGAAGTTTTCCTTGAAGACTTTGCAATTGTTTCAGTGTTTTGGGGGCTGACATCTCTAGAATAGATTTCACCTTCTTTGGATCCACTTCAATGCCTCTACGGGAGACAATGTAGCCCAATAATTTGTCAGATTGAACTCCAAAGACACACTTTTTTGGATTAAGCTGAAGCTTATATTTATCCAATCGTTCAAATATTATTGTGAGAATGGGGATGTGTGTTGCTCATTTCTTGGATTTTCCTTGGATATCATCCACATAATCTTCCATAATGACATGCAAGAGATCATGAAAGCTAATGGGGATTGCGCTTTGATATGTTGCACCAACATTTTTCAAACCAAAGGGCATGACTTGATAACAAAATGCACCCCAAGGAGTGGTGAATACAGGTTTGTGTTGATCTTTGGGTGTGATCGTGATTTGATTATATCTAGAAAATCCATCCATGAGGGACAACATCTTGTGTCCAACAGTCAAATCCACTATGATGTCAATATTGGGTAGTGGAAAATCATCCTTAGGACATGCTAAATTCAAGTCTCTAAAGTCAGTATAGATATAGTGCCCCCAGCAGGTTTACCTACTGGTACAAAATGAGAGACCCACTCAGGATAATCAATTGGTCTGATGATTTTGGCATCAAGCATTTTCTGTAACTTAGCTTTGACTTGCAAAGTGACTTGTGGATGCGTCTTGCGTAATTTATGTTTTACAAGCTTCAACTTTGGATCAACCGCAAGATTATGGACAACTAAACCTGTATCTAACCCAAGCATGTCTTTGTAAGTCCAGGCAAAGTTGACTTGTTTCTTCTTGAGGAATTCGGTCATAGCTAACTATTCTTGATCATTAAGTGATGCAACGATATATGTGACCATTGGATCTTCTTCTACGCCGAGGTTGATTGTTATTGTGTCTTCTATTAGGATGGAGGATTTTTCTAATTATAATGATATGAATGGAAGGTCAACTTATCCCTCCTCTAGCACCTCAGAAAGGTTTTCACTAGAGGGCACGTCCTTTATTTTCTCTTTTTTGTCATTCGAAGGTGCCATCGAGAGGTTTTCACCAGGGGATATTTTATCTTCTTTTTTTTTCTTTTTTTTTTTCTATTTTACGACTAAGAGTGTTGACCTGACTACCAGAGTAGGTGTGTTCGTTGTAGTGGATCTGATGCTCATATTCTCAGAGATTCTTAAGTCCAAAGAGGCCTAATACTGCCTTATCTGAATCACATATGTCTAAAGATGGTAGTGAGTCTTGCTGATCCCAATCATTTAGTTCAAGGTTTGTGAAGGGAATGATGGTAGATTAAAGGTATCCTTCAGTGATGGTAAGGACATGAGCAATATCGTCAAGGTCATCTTTGATATATTGGAAAGGTATTTCAAAGAACTCTTCAGTGTCTGAATCATATTCAACTAAACAATAGTCTTTAACAAAGTTAGTCTTAGGTTTTAAGGAGCCCAATCCTTTACCTCATGGATAGATTTTGGCTATAATGAGTGATATTCTTCCTATTTCTATGGCTCTGAGACCAGTACCATGATACCCCATGCTTTCAAAAATGGGAGTAGCTTTGATATATTTTTCCTTAGGGAAGGTTACTATATTTTCTTCTTCTTCTTTGTAAAGCCAAACTAGGACATTAGACTCCATATGTTCATTAGATAAGGATCCCCAATGTTCAAAAGTAGTTTTTTTGCATTTCATGATGTCTTTGTTTCCTGAAGGAGTTAACTATGATGGTTTTCCATAGGACTTTGGGGACAAAGGGAGTTTTCCAATGCACATAGCACTTTCAAACTTGTATTCCCCCGGGCCTTGATCTGTGAATTTTGTTTTCTTCGTGGGCTCAAGAGTCTTGTCTTCAATGAATTTCTCTTTTCCTTTGGATTGTTTTGGAGGATTTTCAGATGTTCCTTCAGTACTCTTTGGCAGGATAAGATTCTTCTTTTCAATAGGCTGAGAGAATTCATTCAGAGGACAATAGTTGGACTGTCTTCCTTCCAATCTTTTGCAATACTGAAAGGGCTCAGGATCTTCAGGAATAGTGATTTCTCTGCCATGATGTGGAAACTTTAAACATTGATGGTATGTAGAAGGTACACCTTTAATAACATGTATCCATGGTCATCCCAATAAGATGTTATATGGAAGACCTAGATCAAGCACATGGAAAATAGTTTTGATCAGGGATGAGCCCACTTGTAAAGGGAGTATTATCAAACCTTTTCTCTCCCTTTCTCTATCATCATAGGCTTTTATTGTGATTCTTTTATTTACATCAAGAAGTTCTTCTGAAAGACCAATATTTATGATCATTTTTAATGTACACAAATTGATTCCAGATCCACCATCTATAAGGACCCATTTGATTTAGTGGAGTGGATTTTGGCTTCAATATGAATGGATTTATTATGATGGAGGTTTGGGCCTCGGGTATCTTTGTCAGTGAAGACCAAATGATCTTGCGCAGCTAAATTTATGATCATAGATTGGAATTGGGATGCATTGATGTTTTCAAGGACACAAGTGTCATTAAGGGCATTTTCAAGGACTTCTTTGTAGATGGGAGATATTCACAAAAGCTCAAGGATAGATATCTGTGCAAACATCTTTGCTAACTAGGCCAATAAATCATAGCGTGAAGTCGGTCGCGTAGCTGTTGATGGTGCAGGTGGTGGATTTATAGAAGTTGATGGTGCGGGTAGTGGATTTTAGAAATTGATGGATTATTGGCAGCCTGGATAGTAACTCTTGGTCTTTGGGTAGTAGCATTGAAACTAGCACCTTTAAGTTTAAGGGTGTTCACATGATTCTTAGATTCCTCAATACATCCACAAAGAGCGTCAAAACTGAAGATATCATTTTCATCTAGGCTTCCACATGTGGGATCATTTCATGTGATGGTGTTCATGGAGTAGTCATAAGGAATAGCATTGGATGCATTGTTTTGATTGTGTTTAGGAAATGGTTCTATGTAAACTTTCAGTTTCGAATTGTTTTGATTGTGTCTCAACTTCATGCACTTCTTGGTATCGTGTCCCTTTATGCGATAATAATCACAATATTCTTTATCTTTATACCAAGCATTATTGGGTTAATTTTTGTCAAACAACTGAGTGTTAGGATATATCATCATGCCTTGATCCACCAATCGTCGAAAGACCACATCCAGCGGTTCTGTGAGAGAAGTGAATTGTTGGCATTGTCTGGTATTATTGTTATTATTATTTTTGTTGTCGTTGTTGTTATTTTTATTGTTGCGAGGAAATAAGTAGGACTGATTGTGAGTTTTTGTTGAGTTTGTTGTTGTGATGAATTTCTCTGATTGTTATTATTGTTGTTCAGATTGTTATTGTGATTATTATTATAATTGTTGTTGTTGTTTTGATTAGATGCCTAGACATTTTGGATGTGTTTTACATCTTTCACTCCATCATTGACAACTCCTTTTTTCTTGGTCTAAAACTTTGGTTTATCATTGTTAGCAGAAGGGGTATAATGTTTAATGGCACCTTTTTGCAAAATTCCATCTTCAATATTTTTGCCTTTTTTAAGAAGAGATTAGAAAGTGTTAGGAGAAGCCATATTCACTTGGAATGACATTTCAGATACTAGATTTCTTGTGAAGATATCGATCAAATGATTATTGGGTATTTTCCAAGGCATACGATTCACAATGTGTCTCCATAATTGTAAGAAAATGGAAAAGGGTTCTATGTTCTTTTGCTTGGTATTACATAAGTCGCTCAATGATGCTTGATGTTCAGTATTGTAGGAATATTGACCAACAAATTTTTTTGCAAGATCGAAGAATGTTGATATAGAACCATGAAGGAGCGCCATGAACCACTCCAAAGTGGGGCTACCAAGACTCGTAGTGAAGAGTATTTTTAGATCATTTTCATTGTAGGTGACCTCTTGGCATGCGATGTAAAAAAATTTGAGATGTTGGAGTGGGCATGATTCCCCTTTGTGCTTTTCAAACTTTGGGATCTCAAAATTTGGAGGAAATGGTTGCATGGTGATTGATTTTTCAAACGGGTAGGTACATATGTCTTCAAAAGAGAACTCTTTCTTCCCTCTATTTTGTAAGATATGTACAAGATTCTCAAGCTCATTAAATTGTTGGGCCAATCAGGGGCATTGTAAGGTGTGAAATGTAGCCCAAAAGATTTTACACCTCCTAGTTGTGAGACTAAAAAGCCTATTGAAGTTATGCTAACTGTAGGAGGTGTGTAACGATAAGCTCATGATGTTTGTTGAGTAGATGTCTTTAGCGCAGATGATGGGAATGTGAATGGAGATGATGAGATTGTTTGTGTGGTCAAGGGGATGGAAGTGTGCCCTATATTAAAAATATTAACACCGCTGTTAGTAGTAGCATTAGCTGTGGTATGAGTGCTATTATGTGAAGTGATGTTGGGCAAGACACTAAGAATTTATTGAAGTTGTTCCCCCATTAATTGAAATGTAGGTTGTGAAGTTGATGTGGGAATTGATGTAGAGGGTCCACTAGAAGTGGTCTTTCCTTTTTGTGTTATGATGTTTCATTTGAGGTTGAGGCCTTGTTTGCAGTGACTATAGCCTTGATGATATTGCTGACAAGGAGAGATTCATCAAAATCAGTGGATACTGTGACCCCATTCTTAATAAGGTTCATGAAAATCCCTCCACCATTTTGGCTAATGGTCTTTTCAACCATCTCTAGGTTGTATGAGTCACTGAGGAAATCTCTCACTTGGGTAGATCTCTCATCTTGACCAACTAATTCATTCTCTATAGGAGCGTTGGTTATGTCCTTAGCATGTACTTCCTCTCCCTAGAAGAAGGGATGAGAAAAAGGATTCTCATCGTCATGATTGGTATTTAAATGTGTGTGCCTCATGTTTTTATCTTGGGATTGAGTGGTCCTACTAGAACTAGAAGTTATTATGGAGATAGGTATTTTACATTATTCATTGATGACAATTAAAGGATGATGTGGGTTACATTCTTAAAGGATAAATTTGAAGCTTTTGACAAATTTAATATTTTCAAGGCTATGGTTGAGACTAGGATAGGTATGAAGATGAAATTTTTGAGATCTAACCGAGGTGGAGAATTTACATATGGTGAATTTAATGCATTTTGTGAAGAGCATGGGATAAAGAGGCAAATGTATACACCGTGGACCCCACAATAGAATGGTATTGTAAAGATAAGAAATAGAACTATCCTAGACACTACAAGGAAAATGATGATCGAGGGAAATGTACCACAAGTCTATTGGAGAGAAGTGGTTAGCACTACAGTATACACATTGAACTGAGTTCAAATCAAGCAAGGCATTGGCAAGAACCCTTATAAGTTGTGATATGGGCATGTCCCTACAGTGAAATATTTCAGAACCTTGGAAGAAAATTTTACATCAAAAGAGATGAAGATTTAGGTAAATTTGATCCTAGATGTGATGAAGGTATCTTTCTCGGTTATTCTACAAAGACAAAAGTATACAAGTGTTACAATAATAGGTTGAGAAACATAATTGAAATTTATAATGTTAAAGTGGATGAAAGCTATCATAAAAAAGCTAGGTCTTGTAGATATTAATAAGATGGTAAGGAAGACAATCAAGAAATGCAAGCACATATTCAATATCAGTGTCAGAATGGTTCAATAGATCAAGATGAAGAAGTTTCAAATGAGGAAGAAGTAGAGACACAAGGGTCAAATACAAATGATAATATGAATACTCCAAGGTATGTAAGGTTAAATCATTCTAAAAATCAAATTATTAATGATAGGAATCAAGGTGTTCAGACTAGAGGAAGACTTGCTAGAAATAGAGATGAAATTTGTTTGATTTTCAAGATTGAACCTAAGGATGTTGATGAATCATGTTAAGATGAAATTTGGATTAAAGTTATGGAAGAATAATTGGAATAGATTGAAAAGAAAAAAAAAAACATGGATCCTAGTTCCCAGACCTAAGAACAAGACTGTGATCAAAACTATATGGGTATTCAGAAATAAATTTAATGAAGATGGTGAAGTGGTTCATAATAAAGCTAGACTTGTTTGTAAGGGATACTCACAGGTGGAAGGTATTTATTTTAAGGAGAACTTTGATCTTGTTTCTAGAATACAAGTTATTAGAATTTTTATTTCATATGATACTTACAAAGATTTCAAGGTGTATCAAGTGGATGTTAAATTTGCATTTCTTATTAAAGAGTTGGAAGAGGAAGTTTATGTTGAAAAGCCAGATGGATTTCCTTTGAATGATGAGAGTGACATGGTTTGTCGATTGAAGAAAGCATTATATGGATTGAAACAATCCCCTAGAGCTTGGAATGCAAGATTGGATATGTATTTTTTAAATCTTGGATACAATAAAGGTACTACTGGTAGTAACTTGTACTTCAAAATTGATCATGATAATGTTTTGATTGTTGAAGTCTTTTTTGATGATATCATTTTTTGTGGTAATAACAAGTTGAGTAAAGAATTTTATAATGAGATGAAAAAAGAGTTTGAGATGTCCATGATAGGTGAGATGCAATTTTTTCTTGTTCGACAAATTACACAATTAGAAAAAAGTATTTTCATATCTCAGTCCAAGTATGTGAAAGAATTGTTGAAGAAGTTTGGTATGGAAGGTTCAAAACTAGTTTGTACTCCTATGGTTATCAGTTGCAAATTGACAAAGGATGATGATTCTCTTGAGGAAAATCAAACAAGATACAAATCTATGATCAATTAATTATTTTACTTAACACATACTAGACCTGACATTATGAATGCAGTCTTCGTTGTTGTTAGATTTCAAACAGGACCTAAATAATTACATGTTATTTTTAAAAGAATATTTAGATACTTGAAAGGAACAATTGACTATGGTTTTTGGCATGGTAAGGATAATTATTTTACATTGAGTGTTTTTACTAATGTGAATTGGATAGGTAATATAGATGACATAAAGAGTACAAGAGGAGGTGAATTCTTCTTATGTAAGAGATTAGTTTCATGGTCAAGTAAAAATAAAAATTATATATTGCAATCTACTGTTGAGGTTGAGTATGTTGTTGATGTTGTTAATTGTACACAAGTGGTATGGATAAAGAAAATTTTGAAAGATATTAGAGTAAGTATTGATGAGCCTATTGCTATTTATTATGATAATTCAAGTGCTATTAATATTTAAAATAATCTTGTGTTACACTCAAAGACAAAGCATATATCTATCAAGTATCATTTCTTGAGAGATTAGGCTAGTGAAAAGGAATTCAAATTGGAATATGTGTCTACTAAAGAGCGTATTGTAGATATTTTAATGAAGCCCTTGCCAAATGATACTTTTTAGTATCTCTGAGGTAAGCTTGGGGTGATTTCCCCTAATGATCAAAGATAGATATGCATTGATGTGCATCACTCTAGTGTTCTTACAAAGATTATTATTGATCTGTATTGATGTTTTAGTGGTTGCTACTCAGGTTAAGTAGTTAATCTTGTGAGTTATATTATTTAATTGTTATGGTGTTTTTGGCTTCTATGATTTAGTGCATATATGTTCCTTTGTCATTGATTTCAAAGGGGGAGAGATAGTCCTGTAAAAAAAAAGTATGACACTAGCAGATTGTTCTCAGGTGGAGAAGATTTGTTAGAGAGACTCTAAAAGATAATATTGTGGATATTGTTGGTAGTATTGTTGATATTATTTCTTTTTTAATTGATTATTTTTTACATCATATGTTTTTTATTAAGGTAAAAATAGATTTTGAAGGGGCTCCAGAACCCTTTACATTAGAAGCATATATAGAAAGGTAAAGTGAAAAACAAAAGGAGATTGTTGGAGGAACAATAGAATAGCATTAGAAGGACAACTCCAGCAATGCATACCAAACTGGAAAACACCAGCAAAAACCACCCAGGAAAAAAAATTACTTCCAAAAAACAATGACAACCCATAATGAATCTAGCCCATCTGCTTCATGAACTCAATAGTATCATCCATCAATTGAACGAACTTTTAGATGGAGTCTCTGATAATTTCAAGCTCTTTAGACTAGTCATCATTTTTCTTCTTAGTGCTGGCATGGGTCCTTGATACAGGACCAACAGGAGTAGCTGCAACATCAGGATTATCTTCAGTATTCACAATGGGGCGGTTCTTATTTCCCTCCAGCAGCACCAATAGAGCCCTCAAGTTATCGGTTGTCACTTTTATGCCCTCCAAACTCTGCTGCATTATCCTATTAAGAGTATCCTCCAATGTTTGGATATGACTAGAGGTGTTCTGCATACAAAAATAAACAATAGTAATAATCTTGTTCTCCAGCTTCTCCAAAATGGCTTTCTCATCCACCAAAGCCATGTCACTGTTGTTATCAGCTCTCAGAGTATTAATTTTAGCAATGAGAAAACTAAGGTTATCCACCCTCTCCTCAATCTCTCTGTGCCTCAGAATAATGTCTTTGATGTCTTAATAAACCTAGGTAGTCATCTGGGTGTCCATGTCAAACCGAACTCTAGCAGACTGGAGGTATCCAATAATCTAATCATCTGACTCCTTCCTACCTTGCACCTCATCTTTCTCATCATACATTTTAGGATTTTTTACCTTAATATTAGTATCCACATTCACGAAGAGCACAAGGGAAGAGGGATTTCCCATTTGGGTAGAATCCTCATAGTCAACAAGAATGTGGGTACTTTCCTTCGCCTTCACCACTTCCCATTCAGCCTGAGACAGGCCAATACCCAAAGTGGAAATATTAGTATCCTCCTCCCCAAACATAATTTTAGGGTTGACATGAATAGGCAAATCAATCTTAGGGTCACCCTCACTGCCCAAGGCTTTAAGCTCCCCTCTAGGATTAGGACAGGTTTCCTCCTTCTTGTTCACTTCCTCAACATCCACCTTATCATCCCCCACACCCGTATCTATAGCACTATTGTTTTTGGGGCCTTTAGTATCCATGTCGCTAGAATTATTTCTTGGAGCATCATCACTATCAGCCTCCAACGACTCCTCCAACTCACCCTCATTAGAGCCCTAATTTTTTGTCTGCTCAGACACATATTTCTTGGTAGTCACTGTATCCTTTCCCTCAGAATCCTCATCAGTATCCATACCTCTTTTCTCAGTAAGGATTTGGGCCGCCTTCTTCTTGTCAAAGTTATGGCTTTTAGCCACCTTCAATTTATTTTTACTAGGGCTTCCCGTCTAAATACCATTAATGACTCTCTTTCCCTTTTCTCCTTTTTCCTGGAAAGACTTGGATATCGGCTCATGTAACTTGAAATTGGCATAATCATGAATCAGTAAGATTAATCCATCATGAAGGATAGGTTTCTCAAGGTTAACCATGTTCTCAAGGGTGCTCTCACTCAATGAAAACAAGAGTAGATAAGGAAAAGAGACTTTCTCTCGGTACCTAAAATGGTTAACAAGCACCAATTGGAAATTGTACACTCTGGTAAAATGCCCTTCAAGCATGAAATATTGCATAATAGCTTTAATAATTTTAGCCCACAATATCTTAATGTGCTTAATTTTAACAAAATCCCCTTTCTGCTTCACAAGGAGAGATTTATCTTCAGGGGTTTTGGGAAGTAAGCGGGCAGCTTCTTGGGCAATAATGTGACCCCTATGATACTTCATACTAGACACCTCAAGACCAGTGATCTCTGCTATAAGATCCTCAGTGACATTAAAATTTTTACCATAGAGAGATTGTTTCCATCAGTGACATTAAAGGTTTTACATCATATGTTTCCATCTATGCCAAAGGGGGATCGTTGGGAGATTTTTGGATTATCATGCATATATGTACTGACATTGACATATTTATTTATTCCTGTCAGTGTTCTTAGTATGTTCAGTGAGAAAATTGGTTTGGTATCATTGTTGTATAGAAGATCAGATGTTGTGAATGTACAAATAGTTTCAGGGATGTTTGTAGTTGACTTATGTCAATTTATAGAGGTTTTCATGGTGATTTGAGTGAGTTATAGATGATTGATCAGAGAATCATATTTTGGATGTTCAGGGAGAGACATTGTTTCAGTGTTTGGATCAATATGGTTTGGTTATGTGATATTTTCAGTTGCTAACCTGGTGGTGAGTTTAGGACATGGGTGTGTGTCCTTAGCCTGAGTGGTTCATGATTTGGATATTGGAAAGCTATTTTTCTTAAGTGATAGAGGTTACTGATTGGTGTTCCTATTGAATAATGTAGAGATAATGGTGAATTCTGAGATAGAGTCATTTTGGTTGTTGTTATGGCATTTCATGTTTCTTGATTATGTTTCTAGATTGTGTCTTATTCGTGTTGTTTGATTGCATTGAATTATTTGATCAAATTTTGTGATTTTCTTGTGGCATGTTGGTTCTCTTATTGTTCTTGATTGAATTGGTGGTGTAGTGTGTTGCGATGGATCAAGGCATTATTTATGGAGCTTAATCATGTTTAAGGATGGATATTTGGATCCTTCTTATGTCTTTGTCGATATGTTTTGAATCGCATTGATGATTGTATTGTATTTGATTACATGTTTGTAATTTAGGTCCTTCACCAACCTTAAAGAAATAAGTTGATGAATTGTATAAATGTATGATATAATACCCCTTTGTGGAGAGGAGCATGTGTGTATGAGAGATTGTGTGAAGAGGGATGATTGGAATCTGCAATTGAGGCATAGAGCTAATCTATTATATACTTCATTAGAAGTGTATTGTCATAACAGAGATGCTATCAGGAAATTCATGAGTGGATTGTTGTCCATCTACTTTTTGTAAGGTAGTGAGCCTTCCTTTGGGTTGTATTTGAGAAGAGAGCTCTAGGCAGTGTGCCTAAATGTATGTGCATTCCCCTCGTAATACTCCTAACAGGGTATAATACTTTTAATAGGGTACGACATCTTGTGGGTTAGATCCCCACCATGATTTTTCCCCTTAATTGGGTTTCCACGTCAAAAATCTTGGTGTTATGTACTGATTAATGTGTTGTGATCTTTCTTTAATGTTCATCATTTAGATCTAATATTTAAAGTTTAAAAGTTGACTGAGGTTTTAAGTTTTGGGACACAACTAATTTGACCCCCCCACCCCTCCCAGTTGTGTGTGTTGCCTTATTTATAACACTATTATAGAAAACACACTAAAATGAATACAAAATGGTCCTTAAAATATACACAAATCAAGTGCTTTATTTTTATGTTTATACATTTAGCGCCCACTTTAGTGGAAGTATGAGACAACCTCATGCTCACGGTAAAGGGAAAATGAAAGAAAGAACAAGAGAGAAATGATCAGGGGAAAATTACAAAGAGATAATATGTCACTAAGTTTAAGGATAGAAGTTCCTAAACAAAGAATCCAAACTCATACATCCATGCACAAGGGTGCAAAAATTAAAGACAAAATCCTAAGTCTAAATAAAGATCCAATTCAACTAGTTTAAGAGACCTTGATGAAAAAATGTATCAACCACTAATATCATGCTTGAAAACCCATTGCAGAAGATTAAGTGGTCACATAGAAAGGACAAGAGAATTGCCAAAGATGAAAATTCTATGTGATCTAATTCACTAGCATAGCTATGAGAGCATGGGTAGGAAAGAGAGAGACCATGAATCCAACGGACAAGCAAGTTGTGTAGTGCTAAGTGATCCATGGGAGAAGAAGAGGGGGAGAAGGAAAGGATAGATGGTTGTGTTATGCTAGGTTTACTCATCCCATGAGAGGGAGGGAAGGAGAATTGATGGTATATCAAGTTGTGTAGTGCTAGTCAATTCTATATTCAAAATTTGCACACATGGAGACTTGTTTCTATGCTCAAGATGACTTATTTTTGCACATAAGACAACTTGAAAAAGGTTTTATGCTTAGTGGTGGATTCAGTTGTACATGGTGTGGCTTTGGGATCAGTCTTGTAGAAAGGAATTGTCTTCGTGTGGTTCCATGAAAATTGGTCAGTCTAAGGACCAAAAGCAATTAGTCAAAGGATAAATAAGAGTGGTCATTCTAAGGATCAATGAAAAGTGATTAGTCAAAGGATCAATAATGTTTCATAATGTACAGAGGAGGTTGTGTGTATGCTCCCCTCCTTATGATGGTGATGTATGACTATGAAACCATCATAAGGAAGATAGAACAAGGATACCTACTTATAACAACAAGAAGATATCCTTAGTGAACAATGTATGCTAGTTCCTTTAGCAAAGAGTTAAAACCCTTGTTAGCTAAAGAAATAGATAATCCTAAAAGAGTATCCCCGAGTGGGAAGAGACCCTTGAAAGGATGATATCTTTGGTACAAGACATCTACCTTCAAGAGAAGTTCTTGAACAAAGACAACATCCTCAAGACAAAGAGGGGAGGAGAACAAGAATTTGCCTATTTATCCCCCTCACAATTAGGTGGAAAGGGGATTATTGATGAAAGATAATGTACTTTAAGCCCCCAAGTAAGAGTATTTGTTTAGAATAGAAATGCACTAGAAGGGGTTGTAACTCGGGATGTAAATCTCCTGAAAAAGAGAAGATCCTTACGTAAACAAACAAATACATGATAGAAAGGATATAATATGATTAAAAAAGACCAAATGACCAAGAGAAAAAGGATCCTTAGAAAGGAACAAGAGATTGAGAAATAAAACCTTGTTCCCTAATGGTGAAGACAAGGAAAAAGTTAACCCATTATATACCCTAAGTGACAAATCTTTTATAATAGACATGCACTTTCAAGAAAGCATAAGGTTACAACTTGGGATGTAAATCTCCTAAAAAATAGAAGATCCTTATGTAAAACAAAAAATTCATGCCAAAAAAGATATCACATTATAAAAGAAGAAATTCCACAAAGGGATAATAGATAACCTTCAAAGGGAGAGAAAATGAGGAAATATGACCAAGTATTCACCTCTTTCCTTATTTCTAGGTAAGGAAATACTTGTGATAGGACAACACATTGTGCACCCTAAGTGAACCGGTCATTTATAATAGACATACACTTTCTAGAAAAGAATAAGTTATAAAATCGGGATGTAAATCTCTTAAAGAAGAGAAGGTACTTATGTAAATCTAATCTATGTAGGAAAGGACACCATGTTATAAAATAAACAACTCAAGAAAGGTAGAAAATGGGTCCTTTGAGTAGGATAATTAAATGAGACCCCTTTCCCCCCAAGTGTGGATGCAAGGAATAAGAAGGACTATTATGTTTCTCATAAATTATGAATGCACCAAAAATTGCATCACCAAAATGACAATGAGCCCCCCCAAAGAATATGCTAACAATGTCACATAGTGAGGAGAAACATAATAGGATCTTATTATTCATTTAGAATGATAATGAAAAATATTTCATTCATTGTGATGCGTCATTTGACTTACCACAATCAGTGAATTATTGAATTTTATACTTTAAATCATCACATTGATTAGTGTTATGGCCAAGAATTTGATGATACATACAAATGGAAAAAATATTTTGATTATGTTTGTTATGTTTTTGTGTTTCTTAAAGGAAGAGTAATTAAGTTGGCATTAAAAAGCTCAATCAAAATACTCTCTTGTTGTATCTTCACTTCATGAGATAGATTAAAATTGGGGCTTCACCTTGCAATTGATTTTTCTTCTTGAAAAATTAAGTGGAAAGCTTTCTTTTATAGCAAATCAAAGAGATATAGATGCGAGCCGACTATAGATTAGAAAATACCTCTAAAAAACTAACTTGGGGTTCCAATTCAAATTTGGACACAAAATCCAAGGTGGATAACATTTGAAACATCTTGAACTTGGGTGCACAATGTTTGAAATTGTTGAACATGTTGAATAACTGAGAGGGGGTTGAATTAGTTATTCCCACACACTTTATAAAAATTTTAATTTATCTGTAAACTCATAAACAATAGCTATATCAACTTATGATCTATCGGTTAACCACATTAAACATTTATAGTAGATATAAACATGAAAACACAAAAACACCAACACAAAGAACACTAAGATTTACGCAAAAATCCAAACTAATAAAAATCATGAAGAAACTAATTCTCATGAAAAGAAGCATCAATTAAGGTGACACCGGTTAAGGTTATTTTTACAAAAGCTCACTATTGGTTGTGGTCACTATAGGTTGGCTCACTATTGGTTGGGCTAACTATCCTCAGATATGGATATGGATATGGATATGGATATGGATATGGATATGGATATGCATAACTACCAATAAAAATATTACTAGCAAGTAGCGAAGTGATAAAAATGAATCTAACTATGCATCAAATAATTCAACAATTTAGCTCTGTTACTATTACCATCAGTGGATCTGAATGTTGATCTTCTCTTTGTATGTTTCTGTCTGATCTACCATAACTCAATATGAAATCCACTTCTTGATCTCCAATAATCTGCCTCACAAACTTCTGCCCACATACAATACTTCCATATATTCGCACTATATCTCCTTTTAAATCTCACATTGTTTGCATCACACCATTACATATTATCCATCCATCACATATAAAAAGGTTCTTCTTCATTTATATGGATATTTGACCGTGCATATGTCAACCACACAAAACATGTGTGATGGCCCCAATTCTAAAAGATATTACAATTATTTTTAATGCATTATCATAGGTCCTAAATCTCAGACACACATAAGGAACCATTACAACATGGTATACCAAGACCAAATATAGGTCGCACTTAATATGTTTACAATGCATGTTACAATTAGTAATATTATTAGAATGCCACAAATAAGACCATGTCTTGATTACCAAAACATATGAACCAATAGATGAAATGGGATAGAAAATGTCCAAAATATGATACCAAAACCAACTAATAAACAACGCCATTGTCCAGACATCAGAAACAATTGGAAGAACATTGCAGGCATAGCAATCACTAAGAACCAACAATAAATTTACACAATACTAATCACCAAAAGCACACAAGTGTACCAAAACATATAATCCATGAGTATAACCAAGTACACCTTCCATACACCATCAAAATTGTCCATAAATGAAATTTCTATTATATAAGCGACAACCAATAGATACATCCCCAAAATTTCTAACAACCAATTGATAGTGTTAGGATGTTAGTATGAGGTTTTTAACATCAATGACAACCAATTATAGCAAAAACTCAATAATTATAACAATATCCCCTTTGGAATTAATGGAAAAACACCAAAACAAAAAAAACTTGCAACCAAAAACTTCTACCAAAACTCCCCCTGAGTAGATGCATTATTTTCGTTTTCCTCTTTCTCTCTCCCTTTTGCCACAATGGAAAAGGGCCAAAAATTTATATCAAATAAATTCAAATAACTACAAAATATTTAATTGAAAATAATTTCTTGTACCTCTCCCTTATAATTGGAAGCTCCTTCCATTCAGAAATGGAAACCCCCATCTAGGAACATAGATTGTTACACTCCACCTATTTGTCAAAAGATTTCTTCCAGTCCAAAGACTGAAACCACCACTCATTATCCTTTGTGTTATCAATTATATCAATAGCATGATCCAATAATACCTCAACTATTTCCTTCACTAACCAAAATATTTTTATCAGGTCTTCTCCCTGTCTTTGTAACAACACCCATTCTAACTGAAGTTCACTAATTCTAATTCTCTACTTCCATCTTGATCCTTGAAGATATCATATGTCTTTTCAAGATCATTCAACTCTTTCTCAATCACTTCACTCTGACCTCTGGAATTTTCTACAACAACAGGCCACTAAAGACAGTTTCAGTATATATCAATAAGCTCCTTTACACATCCATTCATCTCATTGATAATTCTTAAAAGTCTCTATTTTTCATTGTCACATTTCTTCATTATATATTGATCCACTACATGATAATCTGCACCAAACTGCAATAAATCAATCTCAACATTCATCACAAACTCAACTGGGAGCGTACTAGACAAATTGGATATCATGACCCCTTTACTAATCAAGTGATCAATCAACAATTCCATCACCAATTTCTTGTTCACTAATGAACAATCGGTCCACAAACTACCAATTATTTCATACTCATCATTCTCCATCAAATTTTTCACCATATCAAAATCCACACGCTCAAATTCTGTCAGGAAAAGCACATTTTTCTCCACATCCTCTTCCTTTTCTTTAACTTCCATCTCATCTACTACACTCTCTTCTTCAGCTTCTTTTTTTTCATCATCTTCTAAAATGATAACTATTTTTTTTCCTTTATCACCTATCTTTCTCTTCTTCACTTTAGGAGATGAAACAATGGCAGCTACTTCAAGTCTCTTCTAACTAGAGGAGGAACCCTCCTCATCATGAATTGTTTGTAAGGAACTGACCCCAACCAATCCAGAACCAATATACTCCTATACAAATAATAAATATGCCTCACACGCATCTTCCCTATTTACCAACATATTCAAATACCTGAAAATTTGCTTACCAGTAGGAATGTCAATCCTCCATTCAACATTTTCCTTCCTAGATGATAACCTCATGAAGTAAAAGACCAAACACATAACTGGTGACCCAAATTTGAAAGCATAACCAGCTTCAACTATCATCCTTAGATTCTTGAGAAAAATATCTAACAACATTTTACACAGATCCATTTGCACATTCTTTTTTACAATCTTACATGATATATACACATTTAATGCAAAAGTTGAACCATCGCAATTCCAAAATTGAATCTTATAGGAAACATCGTAGGTGACATACCTTACTATCAGATCCTAGAGAGTATTGATTAGAAATGCACATTGATTCTGACTAATCTCAATAAGAGCTTCTACTTCTTGATAGCTAATTGACTTCTTCCCAGGTGTAGATGTTATCTATCCTAGCATTCATCCAGAGAATTTATGTGAATAGTTTGAGGGAGTACGGAGGTGGCACAATGAGAATAAATTATGACCCCACAAAATTGGGGTAGAAAAATTCCAAGGCTATACAGTTTGTACCATGTCTGCAAGTTATTTTCTTTCAAGCTCTTTCACTTTTTGAGTGCGCTCACTATAGAGAGTTCCAAGTATCAACACTCTAGAGCTTTAAGGGTTAAAGGGAAGGCAAGACTCAATGAAATCTTGCCAACATGCCACATTTCAGTATTGTGGAGTTTCAAAGGCCTTTGCATGTTTCTTCCCTCAAAATTTTATCGTTGCAACACATGTCCAGGTCATGGTCGAATCAGTAAATGGATGACAAGGTCCACCTCCTTCAAGGAAAAGTGTTGCTTTTCCAGTCAAGGAAAATCATGAGGTAGATTTGATCCAAAGAAAAAAAATATCACCTTTATGCATGAAAAATTAAATCACTGAGAATGGAGTTGGGAATTGATTCCCTCATGATGAACAAAGGTTGTAAAACACACAGGTGTCATCCATGATGTTCACGTGGAAGAAAAATAATGATGCAAATATTGGCATGCCAAGATAGTTGTACTAACTAAAATGATGAATCTTCCACGTGGCACAAATGCAAGACCCTTCTCAGCTACTTTTTGAGATTTCGTTAAAGGATTTCTTCTTTAAAAGGCCTATGAGCACATTATAATTGGAGTTCGGTTAGATCTAGAATTTTTATTCTACGAGTATTTTTTTCAATGTATAGAAGAACACTTAGAAATAGTTTTAGTTTCCTTTTTCAGACCCTAGCATTGTAATTTTCACATAATCAATATAGGAGATATACTGGACTATGCCAATTTTCCTTTACTCTGTGTTTTCCTCTATTTTCCTCTATATTGTAAAGGATCTTAGGCTCTTATAATTCATCATAGACTTGAAAATTATTGAATCATGTCTGGTTACTCTTTCAATTTTTGTAATCTGGGGTCATACCATGTCATTTGGTAAATGAAATTCTTTTAAAATAGTTGTTTTAGTGGGAGAATGGGAATATTTCATGTGAGCCTTAATGGGTACTTCCCACGGGAAGGTATGAATGTTTTGGCCTGTGTCTAGAATATTTTCATCATTTTCTCTTTCCAACAATGAATAGTTTGTGGTATTTTTTGCTTATTTCTGGGGTCTTATGTTCTTATTTTTCCTAACAGGAAACTCAAAGGGTCTCAAAATCTCTGGTGCATCACCTTGGTTTATTGTTTAATTTTCCCCCCTTCTCCAAAACCACCATTACGAAGAGTCGGCTATTAAAATCTCATAGGTTGCTTCACATGCCACAATTTGTCCCACTTTTGTGAAGCTTCTGGCTTGCCCTTCTTTAGGCGAGAGCCCAAAAAGGGGATCAACAATTTTCTTGGCACATCCAATGGGACAAAGCTTTCACAACTGGAGATTTGGTGCATTCTTTAGTATTTTCAACCTTCAAGAGGTAGGTTCCAAGCACCTAGCGACTCTGTAGCCAAAAAAAATGGCTAAACTTGATGGTATGTGCTCGGATCTCAGTTTTGAGCAAACCTTTCCCTCTTGCTTGAAATGTCATTTGTAAATTTTGTTCTTCCACTATGATGTTATAAGGAGGGATATTATGGACAACACATTTTTCCCCTCCTTTTCATGAAATTACAATCATTATGCCTCCCTACCAATAATATCAAGCTAGAACTGCTCATAATTTTCCTCCATACGCTGCTACAAAAAATTATGAGTTATTTCACAATGCCTGCCTCCCGTCCACCCTGACATACACTTAAAAGAAGCCACAAGAGGCTTATTTTACAACCTATTAGCATTCTTACCCTCCCACACAACACCCAAATGGGGGAATCCAGGAAAATATCAGTTATAGGGAGATATTATTGAATCTCCAAGTAGAGTTAAAGGCTATCAAGGAGGAGCAAGAATATCGACGACAAAAAGAGGAGTTTGCTTACCAATCTCACATATACAGCAATAAGTTGAGGTCCCAAGAGAAAAAAAAGATTAGTTACTTCTAGAGAGGGAAGGGATAGGAAGTTTTCCATTATCAAAGAGGCAGAACCACCTGACGGTGAGCTTCCATTTTCTTACCAGGATGAAAAGATGGCTTCAGAGGAATAGGGAGAAGAAGCAAAAGAAGCAAAGGAGGAGTTGTATGAGGATATTGAGAAGTTTTTACTCCAAAAAACCTCTCTTTAGACAAGAGACAACAAAGACCACAAAGAGGAGGAAATCTCAATCCCCTTATTTGAGGAGCTTCCCTTCTTTGTTGATATGGAGGAGATTAAGCAGAACGATGACAACAAAGTAAACAAATAAAATTTTGAAAGCACATAAAATGATCTTTCCATGCATGAACAACATAGTTGAGTATGAAGCTCTGGAGAATGGACTAAAGTTGGCCATTGAGTGGAAGATCGCAGAATTACACATCTACAAAGATTCTCAATTAGTGATCAATCAACTGAACAATCAATATCAAACCAAGGATGAGAAGCTCGCACCATATAAGATGATGGTTGACAACCTAAAGAAGTATTTTGTATTCATCACCTTCCAACAAATACCAAGGGAAGAAAATAAATATGTTGACAAAATGGCTAATTTTCCCTTGATGTTACAATTGGAAGAGCACCAATTTTGCTACGACTTCCTGGTGGAAGAACTCTCTTTTCTAGCCTATGATTCCCCAGAATCCCAAATCATATGCTCAATTATGGGAATTGAATCCTCTTAGTACATCCAAATATACTCCTACCTATGTGACCAAATAATCCCCGATGACCTACCCAGAAATGAGAAGAGAAACCGTATAAGAAATGCCACGTGTTATTTGATCGTCGCTAATGATTTGTACATGTGAGGTCTAGATGGTACTCTCCTTAGGTGTATAGAACATGAAGACTCTAAACATGCGCTAAAGGAAGTCCACGAAGGTATTTGTGGTTCTTAATTGAACGGTCTTTCATTGCTAAGAAACTCTTGAGGGTAGGGTACTATTGGCCTTCCATGGAAAAAGATGTTATTCAGTTTGCTAAATCCTATAAGAAATGCCAATTACATGGTAACCTAATCCACACTTCTGTTCGATAGTTGTTACCTTTCATCACACATTGGCCATTCCAAAAATGATTCTTTGACTTGATAGGGAAAATATACCCCTCCTCATCCAGTGGACACAAATTCATTATTACAGCCACTGAGTACTTCACTAAGTGGGTTGAAGCGGTCCCACTCATCAAAGTAATCGGGAAACAAGTATTTATGTTTATCTTAAAATACATCCTCTGTAGGTATGAGATACCTTCCTCTATTATAACAGATAATGAAGGACAATTCAAAAACAAAGATATGGATGAACTATGTGAACATTTTAAAATCACCCAACACTATTCCTCTATCAACTTATTAACACCAGAATTTGCACCCTAAAACTAATCACCTAAATACTTAGAAATTCTGGAGAACATGGGGACAATCACAAGTTTGTGGGTAAATTGTATAGGTGACTAAACCTCCAGATTCTAGGTCGGTTCCTATTTGATGTTATGTGATGCTCCACCTAAACTATTGAAAACTGTAAACTCATGAGGAAAAGGGATAGGAAGTACAAAAATGAAGATTATTTAAACCTAAAAGGTGATGCACCAAATCAAGATAAAGGATTTGATACTTTAACAACACAATGATGGGAAATACAATCAACTATAAGATACAACTTTTGATGAAAATCTCTGCATAAAAGTGTTTCAGAAGAAGGGTTTAATGAATAATATCAAAAAGATATAAACCACAATCGATATTATTCCATTAAGTTGCACAACTTATGACCTATGCATAAGTTGAACAAGGAGTAAGTCTTTAAACTCAAATTGCTTAATTTGTGAGTTTGAACCAAAGTATGTCAATGCTACACTAGATAATGAAGAATGGATAAGTGTTATGAATGATGAGATTGAATAGATTGAGAAGAACAAGACTTGGTCACTTGTGCCAAGACTAGATGACAAAAATGTCATTGGTACAAAATGGATATTCAGGAACAAACTGAACGAGAATGGAGAAGTCACAAGGAACAAAGAAAGACTAGTATGCAAGGGTTATGCACAAGAGGAAGGTATAGACTGTGGAGAAACCTTTGCACCCATTGCTAGGCTAGAAGGAGTAAGAATTCTACTTGCTTATGCTGCATATAAAGGATTCAAAGTATATCAAATGGATGTCAAGTCAGCATTCCTAAATGGAATACGTGAAGAAGAGGTATACATTGAGCAACTAGAAGGGTTTGTAGATCCAAACAAGAGGAACATGGTATGTAGACTTCACAAAGCCTTGTATGGATTAAAACAAGCTCCCAGAGCCTGGTATGAACGACTTCATTCCTATCTAATAAGTATTGGATTCATAAGGACTAGTG
>MU224112.1:1292004-1308685 GCA_018584345.1 Thuja plicata
GCAGTTAGGTGGTTGCAATTGGGTTTCTTTGAAGAGTTTGAGTCTATTTCTTTGTTGATCCATGTGAGTGGAAAGGGGGGTGTAGAGTGGATGTGTAAGAAAACCATAATGTAATCGGTTCAATCAAATAAACAAATGTTTCCATGCATTGATCTCATTATTTTAATTGCTAAAGAGGTCAGGGAATTGACTGGTATCCTTACTGTTCCTGGGCTTCTTGTTGTAACAGTGAATTGGGATTTTAGTCTTCCTTCATGAATTGACTCTTCCACCCCCTATGAACACTGTGATTGGTGGGAGATGTCTAATATGTAACATATCCTTTTAATATAGTTTGTTTATGCAGGGATTGATAAAGCCCTTTAATCTCATCAATTGATAAGTAGAAGATACTTTCCACAATAATTTAAATTGTGATATTGCTATTAGGATTCAATTTTATAGTTTTTGAGTCAAACTCAGTGACCACATTTCATGAGTAGTGGTTCACAATAACCCATTTATTGTAGCAACTTGATAGTTTCCTTTATCACCTTCCTTTGTTTTTTTTGTATCATTTTCTTATCCTTGGTCTTCATCCTTTTGTCCTTGACCAGATGTTTTTCCCTAGTATCAAATAGTGAACCATCCCCACAAGTTGGTTTAGGATCTGTTTTATTTTTAAGGGGTTGCCCATGCCTGCCTTCGGTTGGATTTCTTGAAGATAATTCTTGTGTAATAGTAACAATGGGTGATGGAATGGGTTGAAGGAGCTGAGTATTTCCAATAGATGCAAATTTCTTGTCATTTCTACCAATTTTGGCATTATGTAGATCAAATATTTCTCTAGAAGAAGGATATCCATTCCATGAATCTTACTTTAAAAAGAGGTTTATCCCTATTAATAATCTCCCAACTAAAATGACTAATAATGATGATTCTATATGATGAAATTCCATATGTGCAAACCAAATGAAAGATTCATGTATGTATGTATTTATGTATGTATGTATGTCTGTCTGTCTGTATGTATGTATGTATGCGTGTGTGTATGTATGTATTTATGTATGTATGTATGTGTGTTTGTATTTATGTATGTATGTATGCATGTATGTATGTGTGTATATGAAAGATCTAAATGTATGATGTATGTATGTATGTGTAGGTGTGTATTTATAGACACACACATATACATACATAAATATTCACACTTACACACACATATACATACACACATGTGTATTTATGTATGTACATGTATATATATACATGTAAATATATATGTATATGTATACACACACACATATATAAATATACATATACATATATAAACATAAATACACATACATATATGCATACACACATCCAAGAGTTGTTGTGTCTATGGATATATCCAAACATGCACCAAGAAGCATAGTAACTCACAAATAGATTTTTAACAATTATTTGAGTTCAATAACATTTAGAAATTTGAGTTACAACCTATTAAACATGAAGAAATATACACTACACGAGGAAGAATTTCAACAATGATTCCAAATTTGAATATTTATACAGATCACTGACATTGAATACAAGTGAGCTATTAATCTCTCGTTCATAATATTTATACAAATCACTGACATTGAATACAAGTGAGATATTAATGCCCTCTAGAAAGTCAACTTCGTAGGCATTAGATAAAAAATTCCCTAAGATGATACATGGACCTATCTTCTTCCATTTTAATTTATACATGCTCCTAGGTGTTTGAAAGCCTTAGGAGTTTTTATTTTTCAAAGCATTTAGATCTTTCACATATTCCTCTAGCTCCACTGTCTCCTAAGCATCATCTTCATGGTTTGATATATATACAAATAGTTACCTCATTGTACATTGGTAACCTAATTACTACATGAGTGACTGCAATACCCTAGTTTGCATTATTAGATGATCTTGTTTAATTTGTGTTCATTTCATGAAAAGATACATGTAAAGGAAAATAAATTTTTGCATCTAAATATTACATGTATATACCATATATATGCCAAATAACTTGTATATACTATACAAGGAAATGAACAGAAAGATAAAATCATATGGGCTACTTTGAGCATAGCCAACTTTCAGAAGAATATGCAAGAGTACATGCATACATAAGAGGATGAGCATAAATAATAAGGGTACCAGACATTGCCTGAAGTGATGAATTTTTGACCTGGGTATGAATCCAGTGTGCTCCTGTGTGATCCAGAACCTGCAAAGAAAAGAGATACGGGGGTTAGATCAAGAAGATCTAAGCAATGAGTGACATCCTATTACTGATCCTCGTGTATAATTATGCATGTGCATAGTCAAGCCATACACTTCTGAAAGAAAAACCATTCTACTGGACATGTGCACTCAGAAGAATGTTGTAGAAAGGAAAGAAGATACCATGTTTTTCCTCATGAAATTATCATAAACAAGGAGTACCACATAGTGAATATCAACAACAAACCAAATAAAGAGATATCAAACACTTCACGGAATGCCTTGAAGGTAATAACAACAATGTCCTAGCTCTCAAAGATCGCGGGTCATCAAGAATTCCAAATGTAAAGATGTAAACGAATGCCAGTATTAAACAATGAGCTCATAAACAATGCATGATGCCCTAGCTTGCAGCCCATGAGCCATCAAGACATTTCCTCATGAAATGATCATAAATGAGGAGTACCACATAGTGAATATCAACAACAAAACAAATAAAGAGAGATCAAGCACTTCACACAATGCCTTGAAGGTAATATCAATGATGCCCTAACTCTCAAAGCTCGCGGGTCTTCAAGCATTCCATATACAAAGATGTAAACAATGACAGTGTTAAACAATGAGCTAATAAACAATGCATGATGCTCTAGCTTGCAACCCGTGAGCCATCAAGACATTTCCTCATGAAATGATCATCAACGGGGAGTACCACAGTGAATATCAATAAAAAAACAAATAAAGAGAGATTAAACACTTCACACAATGCCTTGAAGGTAATAGCAATGATGCCCTAGCTCTCAAAGCTCGTGGGTCATCAAGCATTCGAAATGCAAAGACGTAAACAATGCCAGTATTAAACAGTGAGCTCATAAACAATGCATGACGCCCTAACTTTTAGCTCGCGAGCCATCAAGATATTTCCTCATGAAATGATCATAAACGAGGAGTACCACATAGTGAATATAAACAACAAAACAAATAAAGAGAGATCAAACACTTCACACAATGCATTGAAGATAATAACAATGATGCCCTAGCTCTCAAAGCTCACGGGTCATCAAGCATTCAAAATGCAAAGATGTAAACAATGTCAGTATTAAACAATGAGCTCATAAACAATGCATGATGCCCTAGCTTGCAACCCGCGATCCATCAAGACATTTCCAGTATTAACAATGCCAACAATGTCAGTATTAACATTCATATTGTGCCATTAAATCAACAAATGTCATCAAAATGAAGTTGAGTTATTGAGAAGACAAAGCTCGAATGCCTACCTGATCAAGTCATGGCTACCATATACCAAGATTCCAATCTTCCATAGTTAGGCCCTCTTCGTGCATGACGGTATGCGATCACACTAAATTAGAAATGAGCCTTTCTTTTTTTTTGTTTATAATCATGCAGGTGTCACAATTTTGACATTACCGTCGCTATTACGACAACATCGGGGGCACTTGAAAAAAAACACAAAAATCACACACAAATGGTAGTGTCGTCGCAAATTGGCATCAAAATTCGACCCCAAATGTTGTAGTGTAAGCAATGAAGCATGTAAGAGTAACTAGGCAGTAGAATTAAAACAATTCAAACATCCATAAAGCATAACTCATAACACCACTATTTTTATCGTCGAAACCCTTGTAAGAGGGAGAAAACCATGGTGGGGATGACACCCAAAAATCTCTTCATTGCAGTAAAAGAGTTGCCCTCTTAGGAGCTTACAATACTCTATTAGGGGCTCGCCTGATTAAGAGTGTTTAGTACCTTGTTAGAAGTATAGAGAGACCTATTAAGATATACCTCGCTATATGATTTATAACTCCTTCTTAGAAGTCACCTTGTTAGAGGATTTATACAAAAGAACTGTTAAAGTCCACCTCTTAAGGGATTCAACCTTGCTAACCTATTAGAGTTAGCCTTGAGCAATGAACTCAAATCATTGATATGGAATGACACTACTTGTCTGTAAGATCCATTTCAGTCTCTGAACTCTTGACACGATACTTTGACTCTTTCTCCAACCGTAGCCACCAAAAATACGATAAAGAACCTTAAATCACTAATTTAGCTTTCCTTATATAGTTATTCTTAAGTCGGTTAAAACATTAAAAACAATCCACAAGTCGTCCCACAACTTTGACTTAACTCATCAAAATTTGCGCCAATAAAACTTAACATGTCAGCCCAAAAAGTAATACAAATGTTTATTACAAAATACCGACAATAACTTAACCGCCTTGACCATTTGATCATCATGAACCAATCGACAACTCAACCGATTCATATAGAACAATTACCGAAATACTAACTTTCATAAAATGTTGAGTTAATTGTCACAATCGTACATCCAAACTTCTTTGACGAAAATAAGGCTCTAGTAATGATCGTGCCCCCAATGTGCTACCAAACTCGATTGCTACACAAGACACATTCTGTTACTGTCTTCCTATTCACCGATTAGAATACTTAGCAAAAACTGTTTCACCTATCCCTCTTGTCGATCGGTAATAACAATCTATTCACCAAAACTAATAGAGTTAATAAGATGCCATCAATGACAAAATCAAACTCATTATTTCTCCTCCAAAATTTATCACAATGCCAACACAAACAGGTTTGAGACGTGTTTTCAAGCAAACATACAAAAAATCACATTTTTTATTGTGTGCTCCCCATCAGGTTTGCACGTGGTTCAATAATGATGAAATCATAATAAATAATATTGTAGATCTCTTTTATCTATCTAACCATGTAATTTATTTTGAATTCTAATTATGTTAAGTTTTTCATCTCTAATTTCTTTTGTATGTATGTCCGATTTTTGTCAAAAACCAACATGTAGTATTTTGGGCTTAGATTTTGGCTCATTCGTTGAATTTTGAAACAAGTTAATTTTTTAGAAACTAGACTCCATTCTATACACTTCAAAAATATAAGTTTTGATTTTTGATTAGTTTTTAACGATTTATAGGGGAGCACACAAAAATTTCACGTTTTCAGGATGTATCCAATTAAAAAAATTGTAAAAAATCATATATTCATAAAAAAATTAGCAGAAAATCTAGGATAAACTACATGGTGCTAGATAACTTCTCACCAGAGCGATTCAAAAATTTCAAAAAAAAAGTTAACATTTTAGGGGGTGCACACCAAACACCATGTTATGTTTTTTCACAAAAAGCAGGACCACTTTTTGTGCTCCCCTTTTTTGAGGGCCTTAAACTCCATAATTTTTTTAAATAATAGTTTAGAAACTAGATTAAGAGTACTACAACTCTTTTTCTTGTTACATCTTGAAATTTTTAGTCTAACTATCTTCAATTTCTTGTTGAAGTTCATAGTTTGCTGATTTAAGAAAAAAGTGGCATCTTATACCCCCTTTTTGGTCCCCCATCTTTGTGCACTTACCCAATGACAAGTGTTGGCATTGAAAATTCCATTGATGTCAACTAAGTCAAAGGGGGAAGCAAATGCAGAATGTGATATTCATAATAGGTTTAGCTAATCATGACAATGTTTATAATTTCATTATGTATAATTTATGTTGTCGTGATGCATGCAAGTTATTGAGGCAAAGGTACTTTATGCCATTTGCATATGTGCATTGATGAAGGGAGAGCCAAGTGTAAATGAACATAGTCTACGTATTTGTTAAAATGAGATCAATTCAGAATGGACGTAGTGCAAAGAAAGGCACGTCTTTATTTGAAGTACACAATGATATTGTAACTCAACATTGTAAATAGATGAGTTAAACAAGCCTTTGCAACTAAGACAAGTTGAGAAATTTGATTTAATATAGCAATTGCATGTATGAACATAATGGATGATCGAGTGTTCATTTAAATCAAAATTATGCCTCCTTGAAGTTATTATCCATAGAAGACAATAGAGGTTGAAACCAAGTGATTAAAATGGAAATATTTTAATTTGATTTACACTGCTACAAGAGAAAAGTAGTCTACTACAAGAGCAGCGAAATCTGCCTTAAGAATAGTGCAATTTGCTATAGAAGCAGAGCAATCAGCCACAAGAACAAAACATACTACTATAGGAGCAGAACAATTTGCTACAGGAGGAGAGTGGTCTTCTACAAGAGCAGAGTCATGTGTGACAAGAGAAAGAAATGCATGATATTTGGCTCTGATTCACAATGAAAAGTACAAAATGTTTAAGTGACATTTATATACCGTGAATACATTTTATAATGTCATGTCGGACTTCATCTCTAAAATGATGTTTAAAGTCAATTTTCAAGCCATAAAGACCGCAAAATTAAAAGAGAGAAAATGTTCTATTTTGAATATGAAGTGGTTGTGTTTTTTATTGAATGATTAAAAACTAGATTCTTGAATCAGTCTACAAGCTGCTCAATGAAGAGAAGCATTGCATCGACCAAGGTAACTTATCAAGGTTGGAGATGACATGTGAATGCTCTGCAAATCATTAATAAAAACTAGGCTATTTGCATAAGACTGAGTGCAAGGTAACTTATCAAGGTTAGAGATGACATGTGAATGCTCTACAAATCATTAATAAAAAAGAGGCTATTTTCACAAGACTAAGTGCAAAACTTAGTCAAAACATGATAATAAAGCATTGAATGTGGGCAACTACATGTTTTCTTGGAAAGGGGAGAACAAGAATGGTGTTTGGTTCATTTTTAGGTTAAAGAAAATGAGCATATCTCTATGAAGAGATTTCTTTCAATAAAAAAACAAAACATAGAAAAATCTGCAAGAATAAATTAATTAAGTTGGAGTAAGTGCTCTGATCAGGGGTTGGTGCTCATAGAATTTAGGGTTTGTTCTCCTTTGGATGGGTGTCCATAAATGTTGTAACCAAATATGATTATTTGTGAGGCTGGATCAGAGCAATAAACTCTAGTAGATTTTCTCATCAAGGTTTTTCCCCACCGTGGGTTCCTCGTACATATGGTGTCTACTTGTGAATGACTTGTGTGCGTGCGCGCTTGATGTGCTATATTTTTATTGTGGCCGCTGCTCATTCATATTTATCTCCCTTGATGCTAGGGACACTCATAAGCTCCATGTCCTTCTTCTCCGCAATGGAAACACGTCCCACGAAAACCTCCTCTTGCTAGTCCTTGCCCTCTTCCTCTTCCTCTTTGATCTCTATTATTTTGATTGCGAGGGTGATACAAATTATCTTCCCTCTAATTCTGACTGCTACTAGAGTCATCATGCTTATTTTGATCTTCATTTTGGCTCCATAAGAATGTCCACTAGGCTTTCCGCCATGACCTCTTCCATTTTGTTTGCTCTCAAACTTCTTGTTCAATTTTTCTTCTACCTTCAAAGCAAATTGATATGCATGTTCAAAGGTAGACATTCTTACCATTATCAAATCTTCTTGAATTCTCGACCTAAACCCATTTATGTAATAAAAAACCTTCTCCTTGTTGGCTTTCAAATGACTCATTTTGAGAAGGACTCGATAAAACTCTTTTGTATATTCCTAGACAAATCTTCCCACTTTCTTCAACCCTTACATTTTCTTCAACAAATAAAGCTCATAGTCAACATGAATGAACTGTCTCTTCAAATTTTCTATCACTCGATCTCATCTTGTTATCTTCTCCTTCTCTCTTTTATTTATCTCCAACTGGATCTCTTTCCACCAATTTTTGCATGACCTTTTAGCTTGGCCTTTGCAAATTTGACCCTCTCAGGATCTTTTATTTCCTCAAACTCAAAGTACTCCTCCATATCATTTATCCAATCGATCAACTCTTCTAGATTAAGATTTCCAGAAAATGTAGAAACTTCAATCTTTGGTCTCTTTCCAATCTTGAAAATGACCCTCAAAAACCTAGTTTCATCAAGATCCCTAACCGTTTCTTGCTCTTCTTCAAACTCTCCTTCTTCCTTAGATTCATCATTGCTTGCATCTCTTGCCCTAATATTGGTTCCTCTACACAACTTCTCTTGTAGTGCTTGCACTTGCCTCTAGAGGGCTCTAAAACCCTCTTTTGTTGCACCTGTAACCCTTCCACCATGGTTCCTTCGTGGAGGCATTTTTTGCACTTATGTTTCAGACCCACAACCATAGTCCTGGTGCAAACTGCCTCATGTTTGGCGATCTATCTACACACTTAGAAAATTTTGCTCTGATACCACTTGATGAAGGGTACTCCCCTTATTCAACAAGGAAATAAATAGAAAATTGCAAGAACAAAACTATGGCAAAAACATAACACTTGCTTTCTATTATCTTCAATAAATGACATTACAATATTCATAAAAATAATATGTTAGAGTTACATGGTCATTTTCATTACAATAATCTACAAGACAGAGCCACAATCTTCACTTATGGAACCGAACCCTAAAATCCCCCTTTAGCCTATATAAGTAGCACAATTAACCACCTTAGAATATTATGGAAAGTGAAATTTTCCCATTTTGGCGCCCAATGGTTCAATTTGTCGCCTTAAGTAATTTCTCTCTCCCTTCCTTTTGTATTGAAACTGGAGCCCCGATGACACAACTTTTGAAAACCATAACTTGTGAACTATTGAGTCAATTGGCTATTATAACCCTATTTTGAAAACCTCTTGAAGTGCTCTATAGGCTTGAACTCACAAAGCGCCAACTAATCAAAGTGTGACCCCCTTTCAGAGTCTCTAAAGCCTTCAAAACTGAGTTCAAATTTTTTGTACCACTTTGCCAAAATATAAAACTTAATATCTTCAAAACCAGATTTGATCTTGCCATGCAACTCTACCGGTAGGCTTATATATCCAAAATGAACCTCCACGGAAGCAATTGGAACAATTCGTGCTCAAATGAACAACCTACTAAAAATAATAAATTTGACAAAAATAATAACCCTACCCAAAGGTAGCCCTCATTGGAAAACTAGACAATATTTTTTTAGGGTGATGTAAGATTGCGCTTACACCCTAGATGCTCTTGCATCATGATTTTAGTTTCTTAAAGGATGATAATGTTCGTTGCCATTTTTTCAATATGGTACTTAACTAAGTGCCACTTGCTAAGGGTTGAAAGGCCCCTAACATTCCATGAGACGATTTTCATTGCCCTCCAAGTGAGACCTTAGCTCCCTTAAGAATCAAATAATTATAAAATATATCCAAATTTATAATTTAAATAAAATCTCAATCAAATATAAATTCAGATATAAACAAATCAAAATTTCAATTTTAAAATTAAAATCTTCTTTGAAATCATCTTAACAAATTATAAACATGAATTATATCGACCTTTATTTGAAACAAGACAAAAGAAAGAAAAAGAAAAAAAGAAACATATTTGAAAATGACATGAAACTTCTCTAAAATTAGCATTCAAACTTATCTTAAAAAATTAAAACAAGATAATTTCAAACAAAAAAATTTACAAAAATATTAAAAAATAAAATTCTATTATAGATTAAATTCTCCAATCTATTAATAATAATAAATAAAACAAAAATATAAAATTGAAAAACTAGGCACACCTACCTTAACTTTTTAGTTTCACAGTTATTCCTTATCACAATCAAAGGAGGAGCCAAAAAGAGGAAAGGAAGCTTGCCTTTAACATTATCCCACAAAGCCAAAAGGATAAGTGCATACAAACCCAAACAACACAAAACAAAGGTAAAAATACAAAATTTTATAGAGAAATATTATATGTTCATGTGGACAAATAACTTGCTCTTTTTTTATTGATTAAATTAAGTAATTCATTCAAAGCTTTGAAGGAAATTTGATTTTTTTAATATATTAAAATTATAATTGAGACTTGCATACTTCATCTCAAATCTCCCAAATAAATTGAGAACAGCACTAAAAATATTAAAAATGAGATTAAAAAATCCAACAAATTTAATGAGTTCACTCTGTGTATTAGTCAAATGTATTGAAAGACGTGCATAATTTCTTCAAATATTTTATCAGATGCAGAAAAGAGATGCATCGAATATATGCTCGCATTAAAAAAAGTTGGGCCAAACAATGTACACCCAATTTTTTTCTTTTCCTTCCCCTGGGCCCAAAAAGAGCCCATCTCAATCAACATGCCCAATTGGTTCGGGCTTGTTCGCTGACTGTATATACTCGTTGTGTATATCCTCTCCCATCGCAGGATACTTCTTGTGTATATCCTCAGCTATTCCTTCGTCTGCGTTTGAGTACCGATGCGGGTTTACCCCCTTTGTTTCTCTTGTGGTTTTGATCTGTGGCTGCGTATTGCAGTATACTTATTGTACATATCTTGTTCCATTGCATTGTCCGTGTGCTTGAACCTGATGTGGCTGCAGCCCATATGCTCGTTGGGTGTCTACTGAGTTAGCAGATTTCAATCATACTGCAGAGGGATCTGATTGATGGGTCATGGGCATCTGTATCTCCAGAAGATCAAAAGTAGACACTTCCATCACTAGCACTGGCACTCAATCCGGTAAGTTAACATGGCTTACCGTTTCCTTTTTGTTTATGGTGCGAATTGGGTAGGATTTTGTTTTGATGTTATTTCAGTAGAATTTTATCCTGGGATTGCTAGCCGCAAGGGAAAACTACCCACAAGTAGTTTTCCCTTAAGTGGAGTGGAATAAGATGTGGTCAATCTGCACTGCATCGATGTCAGAGGTCTTCTCCACACACGTGGGAGTGAACTTGTATCGTTGACGTGAAGCAGTTTTCTAGCCATCAATCCTACTCCTTGTTGATGTTGGACATGTGTCACTTAGATGAATTGCTCTTCAAATATCTAGCATAATAGCTGTTCAAACTGTACTGCATCAAAGTTGCAGGTTTTGTTCATGCTGGGAGGATTGAATTTGCACTAGTGACGTGGGATAGTTTTGATGGTTAGGTATCATATCCTACCTTTTGAAAATGTGGGTCAATTTCTTACTAGAGGAATAACCCTTAGACTAAAGGAGAGTTGGTGATCAAAGTGCACTACATCAACGGCACAAGTTTTTTTCCATACCTCTCGGAGGGAGTTTTCATCATTGACGTGTTACAGTTTTGATAGGTAGCTGACCTATCTTCAAAAGTTTATGGCAGTTAGGGTTTTCCAAAGGGAGGATAAACAAGTCATCATTTCTTAGTATTTCAACGGCGAGGTTTCCTCAATGCTTATGAGAATAAATTTTTACTGTAGATACGGTGCAGTTTTGTTGGCAGTTGTTAGTACTGATGGGTTTTAAAATTTTAATTTGTGTAGGATGTCATGTCGCCAAACTGTACTGCATCAACGATCTAGTTTTTTTCCATACGTTTAGGAATGAATTTGCATGGTTGATGCAATACAGTTTTGATGGTCAGCTACCATTTTTCTTTAAACGTTTAGGGCAAAAATGAAAGGCAACTGTGACAGGGCAGAAAAAGTTAATATTGTTTATTATGTTTCATGATTTCTTAGTATTTCAACAGCGAGGTTTCCTCCATGCTTATGAGAACAAATTTTCATTGTAGATATGGTGCAGTTTTGTTGGCAGTTGCTAGTATTGATGGGTTTTAAATTTTTAATTAGTGTAGGATGTCATGTCGCCAAACTGCACTGCATCAATGATCTAGTTTTTTTCCATACGTGTAGGAATGAATTTACATGGTTGATGCAATACAGTTTTGATGGCCAGCTACCATTTTTCTTTAAACGTTTAGGGCAAAAATGAAAAGGCAACTGTGACAGGGCAGAAAAAGTTAATATTGCTTATATGTTTCATTTAAACATATAAATGAAATGGTTGATGCAGTACAGTTTTGATGGCCAGCTACCATTTTTCCTAAAAAGTGAAGGGCAATTATGAAAGGCAACTGTCGCAAGGCAGAAAAAAGTTAATTTTATTAATATGTTTTTTTCCCATACATGTAGGAATAATTTTGCATGGCTGATGCAGTACAGTTTTGATGGCCAGCTACCTTTATTTTTCCTAATATGTTTAGGGCAATAATGAAAGGCAACTGTGACAGTGTAGAAAATAGTTAATTTGTTTATATGATTCATTTAATTGAGAAATGAGCTAATGAACAAACTTGCTTGTGCTATGGAAAAACCAGCTGAAACAAAAAATCCCAATGATAGCAGTAGACCATTGGCCGTTTCCCAGACAGCTTCTTCCAGTGGCACCTCTGTCTACACAGAAAGTATTCCATCTACTCCCAAGTTGGAGAATGACTTGAGAGTGTCCTCCAAGTTGAAAAAGTTCACTTTTAGTGAGCTGAAGTCTGCCACTAGGAACTTCAGGCCAGAGAGCGTTCTTGGTGGTGGGGGGTTTGGCTATGTCTTTAAAGGTTGGATAGAAGAGAATGGGACAGCTCCTGTCAAGCCTGGGACCGGCCTCACTGTTGCTGTCAAAACACTCAACCCTGATGGGTTGCAAGGTCACAAGGAATGGCTGGTAAGAAACGTAGCATATTTTAGCTTATTTATTGTTTATTTATGTTTTCTTGCTGAATTTTTAAGAAATCTAAAATTATGAGTTAGAAGTCTTTAGAACTTTGCCTGTAGCTGTACATATCTTTACACGATCTACTTTATGACGATGATAAAATAAGGCCATATGTTTCAGAGTAGTAAACAGAAGCACTGTGTCAAAAACAGTTGATGTCAAGTGGCAATGTGTATTCAATTTGAAAGCCTCAGATCCAGGCTTGATGCTGCAGCACAGAACACGTCTTCACATTCATTTCTATCCAAACAAAACTGGAATTCTCAATGGGCATGATGGTTCACATTTGCATGTCTTGCGTAATCTTGAGAGAAAATAGAAAGTTCATGGTCATAGCATCTCAGTAAATGACAGGTCCAGTCAGGGTATTTTCACTAAGTCGAAAGAAAAATAGAATATTAGGATAGATTTATGTTTCAGGAGATTAAATTTTTGCTGTTATTGTTTTTTCGCAGGCAGAAGTAAACTTCCTAGGCCAACTTCACCATCCTAATCTGGTTAAACTTATTGGATACTGCATAGAAGATGATCAAAGGTTGCTTGTTTATGAATATATGCCCCGAGGCAGCTTGGAAAATCACCTTTTCAGAAGTGAGTAACTTCCCATTTCTTTTGAGCATTGACGCTGTTGATTGTCCCCATTGAAAAAGTGTCTTCCTTAGATGCATTAAAAGCTTAAAAGGTTTTATTCAAATGTTATCCTGTTTAAGAAACATCGAAGTTTAAACTTTTGTCTTCCCACACAGACGAATTATTTTTGTAAACCATTGCCCCTTTTGAGGTTAAGCCCTATGGGTGTATTGAACAACTCTTTTCTTGTGCATTGACAGCTGTAGTTGGGGCATTATTGTTAGTTCAATGCCAGATGCCAAATAATAAATTAGAAATGTTTGTAGCAGCTTTTTTTTCTTTTAAATGGACCAATAGTCATGGTCAGACTGTGCAATGTACATGCATGTTCAAATCAAATCAGTTCACTGTTCTTCATCAAGAGCATCAAGATTCAACATTGTCTTTTGGTTCATCAGAATCACATTGCTAGTGCCACTCCCACTAGCTGTGCCATGTAAATCCTGGGAGGAAGTTTCGTGCTTCCCCTTCATGGATGTTGACTAATGGAAAATGGCAAGTAAAACATTCAAGTTGGGATGTTTTGATGGTACATTGGAATGCATCGTTGTTACTTCCTTGTAGTCATCTGCTATATCTGATAGGAGGTGCAAGTTTGAATGCACATAGATCGATTCCTTGGCCTTTTTGGCTACCATCTAATTGCACAAAACTGAGTAATAATGAGTAGGCATTCTAGTTCTGCTTATAGCTGAAGATGAACTTGCAACCTATTGAAGTAAAATCAATATAATTACAAATTTATCAAACGAGTCTTGGTGGGGGTTTAGGGTAGTGAGTCAGTGACATTAGAGAGGTCAAGGAATAACATCCTTTGCAGGGGGTTTGTGGTTAGTGCCCCTTGTGGAGTCTGGGGTAGTGCCCCTTGTGTGTTCTTCATCACAGCACAAGGTGGGGTTGAGGGGTGGAGCTCCCTCCACCAAGCCCAAACGAAGACCTTTCAGACAACATAGACATTCATGGCTTGTGCCATTTGCAATTTTTACAAGGGTAAAAAGCTATGTTTTTTGAGTGTGACAATTGCATATTTTTTTTGACTTTTTTACATGTCTAGATTTTTTTTTAACGTAGGCCAAGTATACCCCATAGAATGGCATTGTTACAATGTTTTTCCTGCATTTCTCTCATGTTCACCTGTTATTACTGCACATTGCGAATTTTGTACTCAAATGTGTTGGGGTTTTGCTAATACTCACTGTTTTTCTGCCCCGGGACTCACCCAAAGACTTGGCCTCTAGAGGTTGCAAGTTAACGTCAAGAGTACTTGCCAATCAGAAAATTGTTTGAGATCTGCGCAAGTTCGTATGCTATGCATAACAGTCCAATTGTACTTCTCTCCTATGTTCCAAGACATTTCAAGGACAATAGTCCAAGGGTCTTTTTTTGGGGATGGTGGGAGGGTATCAATGCTCACACATGTACAACATGTACATATATAGTCAAATATCCATGTTGATATCATGTATGTATAAACATGTACATATATAGTCAAATATCCATGTTGATATCATGTATGTATAAACATGTACATATATAGTCAAATATCCATGTTGATATCATGTATATATAAACTTGTAGAAATTTTAGTATTTGAATATATTCAAAGTGGGGATGCTTCGCCATGTAATGGAGCTACCTGCGTATTTAATTCTCATCTTCCATATTGTTTGACGAAGAATGGAACTAATGACTTCGACCAAGTCATTACATATGCATGTCATACAACTTGGCACCAATGGATGTCATCCACAGAATTAGTTTCAATGCAAAAATAAATGTTCTAACCCACTCTAGCAATATGGACCCCGGTTCCTTGACAATCTGCTGAGTGTCATAGATAAGCATGTGAAAACCATTCAATAGATTTATCATTAAATCAAAGTTGTAAAAATTGATAAGAGCCCTTCTCAACCAGATGTGTGATCAATGACCAATGACAAACATATAGGCTATGTGTGATTAATAGGGCTCTCCCCTCTTGAGGCATTCAAGGAGCTGTGTGCCCACACTGGGAAGACCTATTAAATCTACGATTCTCCACTAATCAAAGATCTAATTCAAATGGATGAATCTGCCCTCAGACAAACAAATCTGCTCCCATACAAATGAATCCACTTGGGAGGGGGTTGTGGCTGCGTGCGTAAGTTCCAATTCATTGGCTTGATCTCTTATTTGTGTGTGGAGTCCTAGCATCACAATGGAGATAAGGGATATTGAATGTAGTGGTGGGAAGTGGTCACATAGTTAGCCAGCCTATTAAAATCGAAATCTGGTTATTTATGATCCACATCCATGAATGGTTCAAGCTTTCAACTTTTTTTACAAACATGTCAAAATGGTTTCCAATGTCAGAGATGCTTGGATGTACTTGGGACAGCTGACAGATGTTGCAGACGTCCTTTGGACAGCTGATGGATGTGTCAGATGCCCCCAGGATGGCCAAATATCCCCATAATGTTCCGTATTTTCAGTACAGGTCTCAAGGTCATTCTGGCAATTTGGAAAAAAATGGGGACAGCCAGGGGACATTTCCTACCATCTTGCCATTTCAGAAATGCCATTGGTAATGGGGACATGAATTTCAGAGCTGGGGATGTGTCTTTGTGGAATATAGCTTTTCTCTCATGAATCACAATAGTAAGTTCTAGTTATGAATTTGCAATAATTTGAGGAAATTGGTGTCTGATGGAAACACTGTTCTGGTAGACTTTAAATAAGGTTCAGCATATAAAATTATATCAGCATTTGAGAGTGTACTATTCACATTAAAATGTATTGGCAGTACTATCATTGCATGCCTTTGGAAGGTTCTAAAACTAATCCTCATTTGAAGTTTAGATGTGCTCCTGAAATATACTAGTGTTAAAGGCTACATCCTCCAACTAATGTAAGAGATTTAGTTTTGCAGTTATTGTGCTGTATTCTTCAGAGAGGAATGCAGAATATGAATGAGATATTCTAGTATACTCCTAAATATTTCATGATGTGTTTTCCTCTAAGTTGCCGGTTCGGATTCCGGTTCGTATGGGGGTTCGAGATTCGGGTTCGAAATGCGGTCAAAATTTTTTTGGGCTGGGTTCGATTCGTTTTGGGTTCGTTCTACAAGAATATTTTTTTTTCAAAAAAAAAAAAAAATATATATATATATATATATATGTATGTAAGTGTAAACATATGCAGCAGCAAATAAGTTCATACATGACTATGCTAATAATAAAGCAACATAGCAAAATAGACCACCACATATATTGTTGTTTTAGTTCAAATGACAACAAAATGCCAATGTACACCACCATATCAATGTTTCGGTTCAAAAACAATAATGCCAACATTAATAATCACTCATCAGTGATCAAAATATCATCAAAAATCATCAAAAAAGTCTTCATCATTCTGCTGTTGCAGATTAGGC
>MU224112.1:1310876-1322927 GCA_018584345.1 Thuja plicata
TTGCAGTGGCTGCAAATCCACACATAACCTCCTCCACCTGGCATTGGTTTAACCATCTCCACATATTTCCATAGTGGAGAGCGTTTGTCTATTTTGAAGCCGGAGTTTTCGGTGCTAGAAGCACTTGTAGCCATTCTTTGATTCTAAATCTACAAGCAACACACAACAAAAAAACTCATTCAGACCTTGTAAGAAAAATTGTAAAAAGAAACTCTGATTTAGCAGACAATCACAAACTCAAAGTTTAAAAACTAGTAAAATTTGTAAAAACAAACAAAATTGAAATATTAAATAAGTTATAAACTTATAACTAATAAGCAAAATGAAAACTCAAAACAAAATGAGAAAATGCATAAGTATAACCTACCTTTGCAAAAACTGGAGTTTGTGTCTGCTACGATCCTTGCTGGAAGTGGAAGATGAACTCTCGTTGCTAGAAGATTAACTTGTGCTCACAGCCTCACTGTGTAGTGGCTGCTAGAAGAGTTAGTGGTTGCTGGAAGAGTTAGCAGCTGCTGGAACTGGAAGAGTTGTTTATAAACCAGTCGGCTGCTAGAAAGTAGAAACCAAACGCATGATGAAATTGCAAATCATAAATCCAATGTGTTGTTTTTAAGTCTATAACCGTGCATATAAAGAAAACGGGACGCTTTAGGGTTTTAAGGCGGGACAAAAGAATAAAAAAACATAAAACAAAGCGTTAAAAGTCAATACAAATTGAAATTCCCGAAAATTCACTCTAAAGTCGTTCCAGGTTCGTTTTTTAATGTTGAAATTCGTTTTGGATTCTCCAAAATTCATCCAGGGTCCGTTTTACCGAATGCCTAGCGAATTACACAGACAAAATTCAAATTTGATGCGAATTCGAACCGAATGTGAATGGCAGACGAATCGAATGGCAAATTCCATCCTCTAGTAGCGAATGTGGTAACTTAGGTTTTCCTCCATTTTTGATATTTCAATGAATCAGAGACTATTTCATCCAATTTAAACTGCAGGTTTCAGCTCCTTTGGCCGACTTCTACCATCTCATTATGTTTTTGCTAACAGGCTGTAGTCAGTGGAAGATGGAGCTGATAATTTGCATGTCAGTGGAACTTTCAAAGGTTTGCGTAAAGGACTTGAAATTGGAGGGGCCAAAAAGGTGTGCAGAGAGGATCTCATAAACAAAGGAAAATAAATAGTAATAAAGAAAACAAAGTTACAGATATTCATTTTGCTATCTGTGGAGAGGGATTCAGTGAGACCAAATGGAGGACTCTAATGAGACTACAATAATTACTAAATTTTTGATTGGGCGTTTTAACCTAAATGGGAGAATGTTAATGTTTGTAGCTGCAAGAGACATTTTTCATACCTGCGATGGTTTATGCATTTCTAGAATCTCTTCCGTCTCTAAAGAGTTTCAATGTTTTGGTTCTATTTTATGCTTTCAAGTTGATGAAAAGTTTTGGTTTGATTCTTGAGGAACTTACAGAGTCTACTTTGCCACCAAATGTAAGCTAACGTGACATGTAACTGCCGTTAGCATGGGTGACACAGAAGTTACATATTCTCGCATCTTCCTCCCATTCAAGAGGCTTATTATTGTGTGTTATTTCGTATTCGAAGGGTCTAATCTTTCGTAACTGTTGATCATTGATGAGCCACTGTCATGTAACTGAAGGCACTTTGCGTGAATGTTGAGACAATGAAGTCATGTAGAGTTATGGTCTATTAATGGAAGTGACTAGCTGTAGCGTCAGTTTTTCTCAGTGTATTGTATTTCTGGGCGACATTTTTCGGGAGTTAAAGAAGATATAACATCTTGGATTCTGTTTCTTTGTATTCGGAGATTGTATGATATTCATAAATTATGTGATATTGATCGTGAGTCACAGGGGTGTGACATCGATAGATTTCGTGGATTCACATTATGTGTGATAGTCATTGGCAGAGTGTTGTTCAGAGTGATCATTTTGCTGTAGGTGTTCAATGAATGATTTTTGTGCTATTTCTGTTCTGAGATCATCCTGAATGTTGTATGAAGATTATAGTTGGCATTCCTATTGTGATTATCAGGGGTGTAGGATTCATTGTGTAATTAGAGCATTCTGAGATAACTTATCTATTCTTTGTTATATCTGAGAGGATTTATTATTATTCTTGGCTAAAGAACTTTGTAAAAGGATCAAACCTTTTCTTTTTCAATAAAGTGATAATTTTGGTGTGGCTGGGTTTTTCCCTCGAGTAGGAGGGTTCCCAGGGTATCTCTGGTGTTCTTGTGTTCCTGATTTATCTGATTTTTGTTTTATGCATTTCTGATTCGAAACATTAACATGGTATCAGAGCAAGGTTTAAGGAAGGATCTAGAACCAGATTTATGCAAGTGCTTGAAGATTCAGAGGGAGCTTGAGCGACAGATGGAGATTGCCAAGTCCTTTACAGAGGATTAGCAAGCTTGAGAAGTAGCGTGGCTTTGAAAGCTTATTGTTTGGTCAAATATTGGAGACAACTGTAATTTATTGTGATAATAAAAGTTGTGAGAATGTTGCCCTTGCTGAGAGGGAGTCTCAACATTCATTAGTTCTTATTATGTGCTGTAATGCATTTTTCTCCAACACAAAAATTTGAGGTGAAAGCCCTTGTAATGCATTTTTCTTAGAGACGGAGGAATTTGAGGTGAAAGCCCTTGTAATGCATTTTTCTCTGAGATGGAGAAATTTGAGGTGAAAGCTCTTGTAATGCATTTTTCTCTGAAATGGAGAAATTTGAGGTGAAATCCCTTGTTGCTCTTTGCACTCATGAGAGTAGCCATAGTGGATGTCATGTTTAGCGACTCCATGACAACATCACGTTGAGCGACTCCAAGATGGGAGCTTGTGTTTATTTCACACATGGGAGTAGCCATGGTGAACATCATGTTGAGTGACTCCATGATGCTATCACGTTGAGAGACTCCGTGATAAAGTTTTGGTTTCCTTCACAATGGGTGTAGCCATTGTGACTGTCATGTTGAGAGACTCCATGACATGAGAATCTGGAAAAATATCTCATTTGCTAAGAGGGAGTGTTAATGTTTGTAGCTGCAGGAGACATTTTGCATACCTGCGATGGTTTATGCATTTGTAGATTCTCTTCCGTCTCTGAAGAGTTTCAATGTTTCGGTTCTTTATGATTTCAAGTTGATGAAAAGTTTTGGTGTGATTCTTGAGGAACTTACAGAGTCTACTTAACCAGCAACTGTAAGGTCATGCGATATGTAACTGCCGTCAGCATGGGTGCCACGACAATTACATATTCTTGCATCTTCCTCCCATTCAAGACATCATTCAAGAGGCTTATTATCGTGTGTCATTTGGTATTCAAAGGTGTAAAATCCCCAATTATTTTTATTTGCGCTTTAATAGATATTATCAAAACTTCTGGTTTGTTTCACAACAGTCTACAATAGTAATAATAGAAAGAATCCGCTAGTGCTTTTATTGCATTCCACATATGATTATTATAACATTGAGATTTATTTCAAAATGAATTACAATAAAAATTGTTTCAGGAAGTAATTAATGTGGCACCTGAAATTCTGATAAAGCCACCGCTTATTGCTGGAATTCAACAAAGTCTCGCTCCATTGATAACTTTCCAGAAAATCACACCCGTTGCTCTTCAAACTGTGTTGGCCAACGTGGCATCCAAACAGATACAACAAACAGTGCAATCTCCTTCCGGACGAATCATTCCAGGTATGTACTACTGCAGTGAATGAGGGAATTGACTCGGTATTTTAGCAACCATGGAGCTGCCATTATTTCCAAGTCATTATAGACCGACAACACTATGTTTCCTTTTGCAATGCTGTATAAAACAAAGGTTGGACAAATCCCGACAAACTCCGACTAGCGTGCTCCCAGTTGCTTTTATCAACACCTTATTCATCCAGTATTTTATTCCACCTCATGTCTTGTAGTAATGATGAGATGTCACATGGCCCGCAACTAAGGATAGTCGTCGTTCCACCTTTATATTTCCACCAAAATATAAGTATGTCGTGACACTGGAAACTTCTGAGCACTATGAGACCTTGGCATCACATAGATACAGACAAACTCTTCACGGGAACTCGTCACGGGAATGTGGATATTGTACCACGACAAAGACTAGCTTTACTTAATACAACACTTCCGATTAAGCCATGGATCTCTTCAAAAAATCAAAGTTAACAACTGCAACTCTTTGCCACCCTATTGCCATTCATCTATTCAACCATTAGACCAGGTCTTTCATTGGCGAAATGATTATTTGGCCCTCACTTTGAGAAAATCCAATAATATTCATAAAAAATTCATCCCCCAAATCATTCCCGAGAATGCTTCTTTAAAGGAAAATAATTCCCGAGAATGCTTGTTTAAAGGAAAATAATTCATAAAAAATTCATCTCCCAAATCATTCCCGAGAATGCTTCTTTAAAGGAAAATAATTCCCGTGAATAAACTACCTCTTTCCCGTAAATGAACTTGACAAAATCCAAAATTTAAATATTTAAATAATTGGCTTAAAAGATATTTAACTAGTATTTAAATAATTAACTTGAATTTATTCTAATTAATTATTTAATATTAATTTATGAAATTTGAAGTAATATTAAATAATTAAATATTATTTATTTCATGTCTCAATTGAGACTTTATTTAGGGGACATTACAGAAGGGTCTAATCTTTCGTAATTGCTGATCATTGATGAGCCACCGTCATGTAACTGAAGACACTTTGCGTGAACGTTGAGACAATGAAGTCATGTAGAGTTATGGCCTAGTAATGAAAGTGACTAGTTGTAGTGTCAATTTTTCTTAGCGTCTTGTATTTCTGGGCGACATTTTTCGGGAGTTATAGAAGATATAACATCCTGGATTCTGTTTCTTCCTATTCGGAGATTGTATGATATTCTTAAGTTACGTGATACTGATCGTGAGTTACAGGGGTGTGACATCAATAGCTTTTGTGATTCACGTTATGTGTGATATTCATTGGTAGAGTGTTGTTCGAATGATCATTTTGCTGTAGGTGTTCAATGAATGATTTTTGTGCTATTTCTGTTCTGAGATCATTGTGAATGTTGTATGAAGATTATAGTTGGTATTCCTATTGTGATAATTAGGGGTGTAGGATTCATTGTGTAATTAGAGCATTCTAAGATAACTTATCTATTCTATGTTATAGTTGAGAGGATTTATTATTATTCTTGGCTTAAGAATTTTGTAAAAGGATAAGACCATTTCTTTTTCAATAAAGTGATTGGAGACACCTAAAAATGTCCTATTCCTCGATTAATTAATTTCATTAATTCATTAGCCTTTTCATCTATTATTTAAATAAATATACCTATTTATTTAAATAATTCATTATCCTTTTCTTTCTAAATTTAAATAAATTTAAGCCTTTTCTCTAAGCCTATTTCCTCTATTTATTAAATAAACACTTTTGTTTATTTTCTAAATTCATTAATCCTCTTCTTTTCATTTTAGCCAATCATGTGCAATCACATGGATCAACTCCTAAACCTTTCTCCACATGCCACTTGTCATTCATCTCTTCATTTGATCTCTCCCACTTAAAGTCAACAATTCCCTTGCACCTCTTAATCTTTGCCACTCATCCCTTTTGCCTCTTAATCTTCTTCAACTTTCTTCCACCTCTTAATCCTAGCCATCCATCTTTTTTGTCTCTTAATCTCCTTCATCCAAGCCTACCTAATTCTTCAAAAATCTATAAAATGAGAACCTTCTCCTCATTCCATAAGGATCTTTCAATACAATATTATGCTGCAGTGTTGTGAGCAACCACATACCCTCAACAACAACATTATGAAACACTAAACATTTTGGGAGGTTTGCATTGTATGTTTTATGTTGAAGTAGTTTAAGGTTATCTCTTATTTCATTTCATCATATTTGCATGCTTGTTTCTCCATATCATTTGAGGTATATGTGATAATGTAGCAATAAGTTTAGTTGCTTAAGCTTGTTCTTTATTTGCATTTTTACATACTACAGTGATAATTTTGGTGTGGCTGGGTTTTTCTCTCGAGTAGGAGGGTTTTCCCAAGGTATTTTTGGTGTTTTTGTGTTCCTGATTTATCTGATCTTTGTTTATGCATTACTGGTTCTAAACATTAATAGAGAATGGGTGAAGTAGTATTATTGGTACAAACAACTAATATCAAAGAACAATCTAATAATGAACATTGATGTCTTGAGGGAGGGGGCCAAATGGCAAACATAATCTCATTAAATGATCATTTGGGCAATTAAACGTGACTATGAAAATAGGGAAGTGTTATAAACTGTAATGTGCCCTTTTTAAAATAGGATTTAATAATAAACAATAATAATAAAATTAAAATATAAAGAAATAAAACTAAAATTTGAAAAATAAATATAATAGAATAAAATTAAAATATAATATAATTAAAATTTAGCAAGGTTTGATGAATCGTCAAAAGACATGAAATGAAAAGTTTGACTCCCTCAAACATGAGATATAAAAAGGAGAAGAGAACTTCATTTGAAAGGGGAGGGAGGAAGGAATAAAGAATGGAGCATAAGAATTAAGGAAGGATTAATGGAAGAAGAAAGGAATGGGAAGAAAACAAGGTAGTGACACTTTCAAAGGGTAGAAAGAATGAAGGGTTGTGACTCTTTCAAAGGATGGTAATTATGAAAGGTTGTGACTCTCTCGAAGGGCAGAAATAATGAAGGGTTGCGACTCTTTCTAAGGGTGGTAATTATGAAAGGTTGTGACTCTCTCAAGGGGCAGAAATGATGAAGGGTTATGACTCTTTCAAACTGTGCTGATTATAAAAGGTTGCGACCATTGCAAAGGGTAGACATGATGAAGGGGTGTGACTCTCCCTCACATTGGAAGATATAAAGAGGAGAAGCTTTCATTTGAGGACATCCAAGGGAGATCAATTTGGGGAATAATATATTATTCTCAAAGGCAACAATGAAAAGTGGTGACTCAATTCTTATGAAAATTGGTGACCCTTTCACCATTAAAGTATAAAAGAGAATTCATTCCAAGTGGTGAATTATAATTTATCAATCATCCCTCATGAATGTAGAATGACAATCATCACTTATAAAATCAAGCAAACAATCAATCAGCAAACCATTCTATCAAATCAGCATTCATTCAATCATCAATCACCACTATATCAAACCAGAATTCATTATATCATCACTCATCACTCATCTAATCAACAAGCACTTAATCATCACTCACCACTACCTCAAATCATGCAATCAAAGGAATTTATTCAATCAATCAGTCATTCATGCAAATATCAATCAATTCAACAATAATTGAATGATCAATTCTGAATTGAATACAACTCAGAAAAAGTACATCAATCTAAACTATTAAGGAAAGTGATTGATATGCAATATTATTGTATTAACTATCTATTTATGAATCTGTTAGGAAGATGCAGCAATACTGATCTTCCCTCATCAAGTGCTACACCCATTGAGTTGGATTGCTTGTCTTGGATGGATGTTCCATGCACTTGGGCTTGGTTGAGGAAGATAGTCTCTAGGTATCCTAACAAGAATTATAAGATTAGACTTTAGTAATTATTCATTTGATTTTCATAAAGAAATCTTATTAGGAATTGGCAAGGAAACATAATAGGGAGATGCAGGAGTGGGGGTTCATTCAATTAAATAGACAACCATTGAGTTTGTTGCTTGTGTGCCTCCATCGAGTTGTTTGCTTGTGCGCCAAGGGGTTGGATTGACTTGGTCTTGGTTGGTTGTTTGACGCTCTTGGGCTTAATTGTGGAGGAGAGTTTCCTGGCACCCTATGGTGCTTTCACCTCAAGTTTTTAAAATGGGGGAAGCTATAGTGTGCATGTTTACAGTACGAAACCCATTATCATTTGTTTGATTTTAACTGATGATTTTTCCTAAATTCAATTGTTATGTAATCTTGTGAAATAATACTTTTGTAAATAAATTGTACTTTTGGATTTGTTATTTTTTGGGCAAAATTAGATATATCCCAAAAGGGTACATTACATAAACCATAATAAATAAATAATGATCAAGTAATAATTGCAAAGAGTGGCATCCATTTTTGGACTGGGTTGCCCAAACATTGCATTTTAGATGTTTGATTGAAGTTTGAACAATTTAACTGATTGGTGAAGTGTTATGACCAATGCAATCAATTAATATCAAAGAGCAACATAGTTATAAATATCATTGCCTTAAGGGAGGGGGCAGAAGGGCACCAAGAAAGCTCACCAAATGATCTCTTGGGCAATTAAATCTGACTGAGAATAGAGAGGTATAGAAACCATAAAAAAGAAATAATAATCAAGAAATAATTGCAAATAGTGGTATCCACTTTTGAACTGGATGCCTAAAGAAAGCATATTAGATGTTTGATTGAACAATTTAACTGACAATGGTGATGGGAGTGATTGGTATGGCGTTGGTGATGATGAGGTGGCTTTTTGGCAGAATTTGGTGAAAGGTACGTTTCAATGCCATCAAATCTGTATCAGACAATTTCACGCTGGTAGAAGAATGTGAGTTCTAGGTGTGGTTATGGTGTGGAGGAGATGGGTTTGTTGGAAATGGCCTATAGTCTAAAGGGAGTGATGGAGAGAGGAAAGAGAGAGCTTGGATTCATGGATAACCTACTAAATATAATAAAAATAATAATGAAAAAACAAGAAAAAACAAGAAAAAACTTCCTTGCTGCTGACAGGAGTATCCTGCTTCCTGACGGTGTTCTTCATGCTGTCTTTGCCCAAGCCATTGTTTTGAGGATATCACGAGACTCCTGATTGCCCTTTCATGATGGTCAATGAGGATGTTTGCCCTTCAGCACTCCTGATTCTGGCACATGCTAGAGCATTATTCTCCATCTCTTGGCTTTATCAGTTGTCCTTTTGACAAGGGTTATTCATTTCATAGGGTTACTTCTTTTCATAGTCTTTTTGTATACTGTATCTTCCAGGGTTGAAACTCATGTTTTGCTTTTATTGCTTCCTAGTTTTGGTTCTAGATGTTTTAGTTTTGGTTGTTAAAATATCAGCACATTTGATTAGCTATTGTATTTTGTTATACTTTTGAGTTCCAATGGCTATTTTGGCCATTTGTGGACATCATTTTAATTCTCCTTTCAACATCCTGACAATCTTGGCTTTGTTTTTCTGCTTACGGTTGCTTTTATTGCTTACTAGTTTTGGTTCTAGATGTTTTAGTTTTTGGTTGTTAGAGATCAGCACGTCTGATTAGCTATTAAAACTTGGTATACTTTGGAGTCCCAATGGCCTATTCTGGCCATTTGTGAACATTAATTTTAATTCTTCCTTTCAATGCCCTGACAATTTTGGTTTCTTTCTACTTATGGGTCCTTGTACTTTTTATCAGATTTTGATAGAACTTTTGTATTATTCTGATTTGCATGGTGCATACTGGGAATCAGAGGCAACAAGGAAGAAATCAGTAGAGAACATATATAGAATATGTTTTAAGTTGGATGGTGTTTGTTGCATATTTTAAGATTTTTCTCATACTTTTCTGTGGTGGTGTATGTATACACCTTGTAGGTTGTATCTTTTTAAATTATAAATTGCAACTAAAATTGGCCATGGCCTTCCACTTGCCTTGGTAGCTTACTTTATTCCCATTTTTCTTTTTTAAAAGAACAGATTTCAATAAGGGCCAAGATAAAATTATAAAACTTATTTATTCATTTAATTTGACATACTTTTGTAGTTATTTGTACAGGTACTAAATTTAAATTGTGGAATTCTGGATTGAGTATATTCTGCATCATATTAGAACCTTTCTTCTTCAATTCTGTGGTCTTTTGAATGGTATCCCAATCTTATTTTCCTGTTGGTTGATGATCATGTTGTAAACAGTTTAGCTATATAGTATTACTCAGGGCTAGCATCTTTGAGAAGCACAAATGAATAAAATAGTCATTTTATCATTTGTTGTTCTACACTTACAGATGGTTAACTCTTGCTGTATTTAGATTATCATGTTGTGGCGTCTTATGTTTGTCACGTTTTGTCAGATGTACATGAGCATTTAGTGATTTGTGAAGACATTTATTGAAAATTTGGAAGAGCTCTCATTTTGAACTTTACACCATGGAACTAACATTGTTGTCAAAGAACCTTCATAATCTTCATTTTCTAAGATTCTAGGTTGAATATGGAGATCTGCTTTGATTTACATAGTTCTTTTCTTTATAGAATAGTTTTGTGGATGTTTTATTTCCTTTGGCTATACATTGTGCATGCAGAAGGGGCCCTGCCTCTCCCGTGGTCTACCAGGATGAAAATTGCATTGGCTGCAGCAAAGGGCCTGGCATACCTTCATGGAGGGGCTGAAAAACCTGTGATTTATCGGGATTTCAAAACATCAAATATTCTTTTGGATGCGGTTGGTTCCTAAAACCTCAATTTTTCTGGGTTCTCCGTTTGTGTATCTAAACCTTAACATTCCATTTTCTAATTGTATTTTTGTTATTCTGACAATTTTGTGGTCCAGGATTACATTGCAAAGCTTTCTGACTTTGGGCTTGCAAAAGATGGACCTGAAGGAGACAAAACTCATGTCTCTACTCGAGTCATGGGGACATATGGTTATGCAGCTCCTGAATATGTTATGACTGGTAAGCATTTTTGAAGTAAAGATATAAATGAAAGTAGCTCGACTTCCTAAAAGCGGGCTGTTTTCTTTTTGGGCATAAAGTTCACAGGGCTGCTTCTGGAAAAGCTCCTCCATTCTTGTTCTTTTGAGGGTTGTCCATATAATTCAAAGGCTATAAATGACAATAAACAGTTTGTTAATTTAAAAATAAAGCAAATGAACAAAGACAAGTCCAAGTACATATTTGGGATTAAATAAAATTGCCGCAGCTTTGTGGAAGTCTTTAATTTTCTAAATCATTCCCCCTCATGTATGAATCTTGATTGTTTCTGTTTTTCTTGGGATGTATAAGGAGGCCTTTCATGGTGGGCCTTTGGGTAAGGACATCAATTGAGTTTGTATCAGCTATCTCTAAGGAGGGTGACATAAGTTAAAAATAGAAGATCCATCAACCTTCTAAACATATCTTACAGAGTTTTGGTCAAGATTTTGGCTAATAGGGTAAGTAAAATACTTTTTAAAGTCATCGTGCCACTTAAATTGGTTTTGTTGAAGGCAGATTCATTTTGGATAATTTAATCACTTTTTGAGGAGGGATGCATTGGGCCAAAGCATTCAAGGCAGAATGCATGTATGCCTTTTTTTGATTTTGAAGAAGCTAATGACAGAATTGAGTGGATCCTTATTTTGTTGATGTTTAAGTTGCTGGGGTTTGGAGGCTCTTTTAGTAGGATGATTGAGGTGTTGTTTCAAAATGCTTTTTATCAAGTGGAGATAAATGGTGAGATTATGGATCCCTGTGTGTTGCAAACACCTAATAGACAGAGACGTTCCTTAGCCCCTTCAAGTTTTGTCATTGCTGTTGAAGCCCAGTATTATCTTTCAAGGGACTCCTTTTTAGCACCCGTTCTTTACTAGATCAATTTGTTGGTTGAAATCCAGTTTGCGGATGATATATCTTAACATCCTATTCTTGATAAGAACAACTTTCATCAGTTGACTTATAGGTTTGATGCTTACTGCTCTGTAATGACCCTGCTCAAATCTGATTGAAAACTTTTGATTTTTGGCCTTGGAAGTTTTGTCAAACACTTCACATACAAGGGTCATATGACTGATATAACATTTCAGTTTGCTTTAATGACTCTTTTCTTCAATTAGCATCAATGAGAATGCTTGCAAGAAGACTCAAAATTGACTAAACAATGACCTAACATGAATGTGCAACTTATTTTGACAATATTCAATGCATCTATGTGACTGAAACTACTTGCAATATGCAGCTACAGCAACTAGTAATTATGACAAACACTTTGGATGCGACCTAAGATGGCATTAATGCACTTACAGCCAAGTGGCATTAATATAAACACTTGGTATGCAAAATTATAACATT
>MU224112.1:1333145-1398507 GCA_018584345.1 Thuja plicata
CATTTGCTAATTTTTCCATTCCTTAGGAGTAGTAGCAAAGCAGTGAGTAGCTTAGTAGTGAGAGTTTATGGAGTGAAGTTGAAAGTGATGTAAATTAAGGAAAAGGAATCGATTGAATATACATTGACAAGCTAAGTCCCATCACCATCATAGCCAGAATCCGATGTCCTTGAATGAACAACGTAAGCCCGCCGACGTGATTACCAGCAAATCACATCAATATACCTGAGTTAGGATCCACAGGAAAGGAACCTTGGAGTGTTTACTCACGTCCTTCGTAAGTATATGCTTTTCAAGAGAGGGTTGAGTGTTTGATACCCTGTATCAAGCGTTTAATCCTATATGTTATGTAGTGGTACAAAACTCGCATCAACAATAAGCCCAAATGAATTTGAATCCCAAGGTACCTCAAACATGCAACCAACTGGGTATAACGAGGAATGATCCTAGGGACACCATAACTCAGTGCCACAAGGGTCTAAGTAAATGCTAACATTGAGCATCACAGGACACTTTCACAGTTGCTGACCCAAGGGATCTAGCAAAGCGGGTTTGTCACAAACATGCAAATGCACCCTTGCACATCCTTGTAATTGGAAGGCACAGAAGGGGTGGCATTATACAATGTCACAAACAACCTTCCTTAAGAGAAGCTTACAAAAGCCTAATTGTACACAATCTTATTTGGTTATACTCTGTAGTTGCATGTCACTCTCTCAAAGCTGCCCTGACCTTGGTGTCTTGTGGGTCAACTTCATAAGTGCGCAGTCAGCTAGAGCAAACAAATCATAGATGCGTTACAAGGAAAAAATAAAAAACTGGCAGATCCAACTCAATCTTTTAGAGTGTGTTTCACTACACTCAAAAGAACAAATTTATAAACAATATATTATGGTCATGAAAGTCCATTTCAAATTGTGCATGATCTTATGAAGCTTTGGTCCTCAACCTAAAGTGGTTCGCTACGAACCATGGGAGCATGCTCAGGAGCTACTAAGATCCAAATGAACCAATAATAGCTCATTTGAGAACCAAAAGACTGCTAGTGGTTTGATAAAAATTGAGGGGAGCCATGCAATCATCCCATGAAGTCAAGAAGAAATCAAGCTTCTTGTTGCCCCCTAAGTTCGCAGTTGGCACCTATTGCATATTATACCTTATGGTATCTCTGGAGTTTTAAAGTTTCCTTGCCTTGGTGAATTGTTTTCATTGAATTCTATGCAGTGCATTGGTTTGTATCTTTATTACTCTTTTAAAGAGTTGAGATGTGAATAATTTTGGAACTTAGCCTTAGTAGCTTTATCAGTTGGGTGATGGGATATGGATATAATGTTTTTTACATGGTTGTAGGAAGGCAGGTCTCTGGTACCGGAGATGTAGGCAGAGATGTCCTACCGCCATCTCTTGCTGTTTCTGCCAAAAAAAAAACCCGAAAAAACAAAAAAAATGTGTTGGGAAAAGGAAAACACGTTGTGCGAGATCATTTTTGGGTTTACTACAGATGTGATGCCACACAAGGTCAATTTCGAGGGTTTGGAGCCGACATGAGTTGCAAGCATTATTTTCCTAGTGGACATGACATGATATTTTTAGAGGGTTTTGTGGCATTCATTTGGCATGTTTTTGGCATTCCCCATGGTTGTATTTATCTTGAGTTTGCATTGCAGATTTAGATCAAAACCCACTTATAAAAATTGTTTACATCTTTGGCCCATTGACGGAAGCCTCTCTTCTCTCACTGATGCTCATAGATTGAGAGAAAATTGGGAGAGCATTGTTTATGCACAAGCTTCCATCTTGCCCGGATTTGAATTGTTGTAATATGGCTGGCAACAAAAGTCTAATGCATCTGGAATACCTTAAATATTTTATCATAGTTGCAGGGAGACACGTCTCTGACTCCCTGGGATGCGTCTTGGGATCTGGGACACGTCTCCGGTACCAAGACATCTCAAAATATTGGAAATTAACAACATATGCAATTCTGTTTTGTGATATCAATATTTTTAGTTTTATTGTTAAATTAACAAATTTTTAAATTGTATTTAAAAAAGTGCCATCTCCAAGTAACCCCATCTCCTAGTTTTCAAAAATAGATGTATCAGTACTAGTATGTGTACCAGTCTCCCATACTAGTATCAGTACCAGTCTCCTGGCAATCTTGTATTTTATTAATATAAATAAAATTACATATTTATATTGTATAAAATACAGTATATTTATATATTTTAGTTTTTTAATATATAATATTTATTATATTTTATAAATTATTCTGTTTTTTTTATATTACGGGGCTCCAAGTACCCGTCTCCTATTTTCAAAAATTGATGTATCAATATCAGTACCAGTCCCATACCATTACCAGCATCGATCTCTTGACAACCAAAGTTTTTAATAAAAAAAATTAATGGAAGTGGAAAGGAAGATCAAAATAAACTATAGAGATCACTACACCGATTCAACAATATATTTCAATCGGACTTGTGTGAGCAATATGAAGAATGAATTTTCACACGTAAAATTTTGCAGCAAGAGTGAAATCAAATTAGTGAAAGCTTTTGCAAAATATGAAACGTAAAGATTGAATAAATATTATAGCTCTATAAAAAGGTAATTTTGGATACAATGTAGCCTAAAGGACATAAATTTTATGATGTAGGATGATTTACCTCAAAATTCTCAAGAATTACAAGCGTGAAGGGTGAAAATTGGGTCTTCAGACTTTAGCTTGTACTATATAGATGTCTTTGACAATAGGCCCACATAATGCTGCACACGAAATACAGAACAGTGAAATTCACTACAGAAACATAGAACAAGACCTCAAGTGAAGGACGCAAAAGATATTAGAAATTCACAGTATATTATCTCATACAAAAGGCTATAAAAGAACTCTCTTTGAAGGACCCATTTAAAGGCTTTTTCTTCAGTATGCTCCTACTTTAATAATCTCTGGGTGGTTAACTTTTGGCCGTAGCGGGATGTCAGTTCATTGCATGCCCACGAGTTTCTCTTAAATCTGAACGATTACAATAAATAAAATACCTGCATATTTGAAGATAAAATATCCCAAAACAAAATTTCATATATTTATACATGCTTGCACATACAGAGACCTTTTTTAGTTTTATAAATCTTTTTATGAGGCAGCGTGAGTTGCCTTAATAAAAAGCTTTAATTAGTTTCTGTGGAACTTGAGCTCTCACAATATAAGGTTTTATATTCAGATTTTTTTTTGAGTTGTTTAGTCCATTTTTTTCAGTTGTGAGAAAGCTTTCCCAAATAATGAAAGGGGCAAGTATGAATGAGGGCTGTTGATTTAGCTTGCAATGTAATTGGTAAAAGTATTTGTTGTGGTTAAACTATGTCAAACTTAGTTTTAGAGCTTAGAAGGTGGAGGATTATTTATTTAATTTTTAAAACACTCAAAAGGGCGAGATGCACTATTATCCAGAAGTTTGATCTTTTGATTGGATGGTGGGCAAGCTTTATTCAGGCAATAGTGAGTGTGGAGCAAGGGTAAGCATGGGCCATAGATTGAGTTTTTGATTGATTGTTATGGCTGACGTGGGATTTCAAAGCTTAAATAGTGCAAGGGATGTGTAGGATTATGATTAGAAAAGCTTTGGCTCAGGAACTAAGCTCTACTTATTTCTAGCTTTTGAGTTGCTTGTAAATGATGGGAGCACGATTTGTTTGAAATAAACAAAGTTGCCGGTTTGGATTCCGGTACGGATGCGGGTTCGAGATTCGGGTTCGAAATTCGTCCAATTTTTTTTTGGGTTGGGTTTGGATTCGTTTTGGGTTCGTTCGTACAAGAATTATATATATATATATATACATGAGCAAATAAGTTCATACACCACTATGCTAATAATAAAGCAACATAGCAAAATACACCAGCACATATATTAAGGTTTTAGTCCAAATGACAACAAAATGCCAAAATACACCACCATATCAATGTTTTGGTTCAAAATATAAAAATATCATGTCAAAATTACTAATCAGCCATCAATGATCAAATATCATCAAACAAATCATCATCACCTTGCTGTTGCAGATTAGAATCAACAAAAGTGCCACTAGCATTAGTACTAGGAATGTCAGGCTCAACCTCAAAATCACTAGGTAGCTCGTGATCAATATCATCAAGTGCAAGTGCATCAAAGTGGGCAATCAAATCTTCCAACTCTGCATGCTTTGGTTCAACATCCCAATGCCTTGCCTCCCCTTTTTTGTAAGCATTTTCTTTGTGTGTTGTGAGCCTCAAGTTTGAATGCACAAAGACCAAGTTATCTGCCTTCTTGGAATTTAGTCTATTGTGTTTAATTGAGTGGATGAAGGAGTATGTGCTCCTGTTCCTCTCAAATGATGATGAACTAGCAACCTATCAAGATTTTCAATTTTGAAATTAGAGAGTTAAGAGTTTTGAATAAAATTTTTAAAAATGTAAATTCAATATTCATCAACAAGAATTTAGAAATTAGAATCTTAAGAGTTAAGAGCATACTTGTGATAAAATTTTGATGGCAATGGGTTGTAGCTGCTGGTACATTTGTCCATGGAAGTACCACCATTTATGAGCATCAACATTGTTCTTGTCTTCAAGAGCATCAAGACCAGAATCATCAGTGCTTGCGAAACTCATGAATTCAGATCTCACTGTAGGTCGTATGTGCTCGGGAAAGAGTCTACGAAGGGCTGCCTTGTACCCGTGAGCAACTTCAGGATCTCTGTATGGGGCAACTCTAGTAGTACTCTCCTTGAGGACCGATTGACTATAGAACTTGGGGCTCAATGCAAAGGCAAGGAGATGCAAAGGGGTAGTCATTTTGTTCCATCTCTCTACCATGATTATCTATAGTTCCTTGAAGAACTTTTCTTCAGGTTCTTGCTCTCTCTCATTTATGATCGCTTTAATATCCTCAATCATGGAGTCTATGCCATCATATACCTCACCCAAGCAAGGCCTATCCATGTTAGTGTATCGGATCATGCTCAATATAGGCTCAGTGAACTTCAGGAGGTACTCAGCACGGTCCCACCAAGAGTCATCTAGTATCATTGATTTTATGGCAGCTGCCCTAGTACTATTAGATTGCCTCCATATGCTCCAATTGGCACTGGTTACCATTCTAGGGCCTCTACATGGATCACCTCTTTGTCCAATAAAGTGGTGCACACCTTCTCATAACCTGGGCCCTTGAACCCCTTTGGAGCCTCGTTAATTGATCTCACCATTCTTTGCCAATACGGTGAGTGGACAACATTAAATGACAATCCATTTGTATAGATGCATCTGGCCATGTCTTCCTCGGCAATCTCTCCAGCTTCATTCTGAAATGATATTTCCAAGGGCCCCTTTGCTCTCTTATTTGTCACCGGTTCTTGAGGTGCACACAAGAATGGATGGCCCTCTGTGGGTGGTTTAGTGGGATTGGAAATTGAAGCCATAGATGATGCTTTTGTTTTATTTCTAGACTTTTGCAAAGGATGAGAATTTGCATTCCGAGCTACTTTGTCTGCTTGTTTTCGCTCTTGTATATATTTGTTCACAATGTGGTTTGGAAGAAGAGTTTTAGGTAGCACCCCATTAACTCTTGGCTTCCCTGTACAAAATTTAATGCTTTTATGAGGAATAAAGCACAAATGTGCTTTCACTCTACTATAAGAGCTACTAGATTCCTCTTTGCAATGGCTGCAAATCCACAAAAAACCACCTCCATCTGGCATTGGTTTAACCATTTCCACATATTTCCACAGTGGAGAGCATCTGTCTATTTGAAGCGGGAGTTTCCGGTGCTAGAAGCATTTGCCATTCTTTGAATCTACAAACAACACAGAAAAAAAAACAAAAACAAAAAAAGAAAATTAAAATAAAACTAAGGAGCCCATTTCATTTTGTAAAAAAAACTGAGTCACTACATGAATATAGCATGTCTAAAAAGTCAGGAGATGCACAAAAAAATTGCAGTCAAATAGCAGCCAAATAGCAGCAGAAGCAGTGATCAACCACAGAACAATCAAAGCCTTCTAGTTCTATTCCAGCGAGAGGGTCCCCTCACTGTTCAGACGAATATTTGCTTCAGATGAATCATGAATATTCAATGATTTACTAAGCACACAATCATTTGTCTCGTAGTGGAAAACAAATTACCTGAATATTGCAATTCATCAGCATTACAGACATTCCTAGATGGTAAGGGGCCCATACAATCTAGCAAGGGAAACAATTTGAAAAATTGAGCTCAAGACAACGTAATCTATAACCAATAGGAGATTACATAATCTCGTCCATGCCTGTTAACCATTTTCGGTAGCCACCCAAAATGATACCAGTAATTTCAGAAAACCATAAAACAATATACAGAATATTTACACAAACCTTGGCGTCAACAAGGTACAAGCAGTCTTGCAAGTGAATTGACTGACCAACACAATGCAAATTATAGGTGACTAAAGATTAAATAAACAAACAAACAAAATATTCATGCTATATTCATCTCACGACATGCTATATTCATCTCATGACAAACAAAATATTAAATAAACAAATAACAAAACCTACCTGTCACTACCAGAAGACTCTCGCTGCCAGAATGAGACAACTGTAACTCGCTGCTTGCCGTGTGAGAAGACTGTAACTTGCTGCTTGCCGTGTGAGAAGAAGAATGTTGTGTATGGGGTTATTAGTCACTTTTAGGGTTGCATTTGCCAAAAAATAAGTTAAAAAACTATATTGACAAGTCAACATAACCGACTGTTACCAAAATTCGATCCAAATTCGTTCGAAATTCTCTCTGGGCTCGCATGTGCTTTTTAAAAGTCGGTCAAATTCTTTTCAAATTTGAGCGAATGTTTCAGACAAAAGTCGAATTTCGAACGAATTCACACCATTTTCGAATTTCGAACGAATCGACTCGCGACTTTGGGTTTCCAAGAGCGAATGTGGTAACTTAGGAAATAAATAGTGGGTAATAGAAAAGGCATTGGGTGGTTGTAGAATAAGAACCTACGACTTTCGGTGAGTCACTTGATAGTGTCTTTTTTAAATTAACACTTTTAATCTTCTGAGTGATAAAAAAAGTGAACACAACTGTTGTTTTAGTTTTGATCTTACAGTCAATGTTGTCCATTTTCGATATCATAGAAAGTAAAAAAAATTAAAGAGTGTGTACTGTTGGTTAAATTGACGAAGAAAAATTAAATTGAGGTCCTCAGTCTTTAGTGAGTGAATAGCTAGCACTCATAGTTTGAATATTTTGAGCAGAGAAAGTGCTAGCTGTTATATTGATTTTGAATTGAAAATAGTAATTAGGTTTTTGTACCCGATCTTTGGAAATATATCATTTTTAAGAAGATTTTTCTGTCTTGATGCTGTAGTATATCTCCAAGATGTTGTACCCATGAAATCAAGTGAACTGAATTCATCCATGTGGGAGTCATCAAGTGTAAACAATTCCTCTTTAGAAACTCTATGACAAACATACATTTTTTAACACCCTCTTTGATGTATCCATTCAAATATTGTACCCTCTAATAATCTGGGAAAATTGTTCTGGATGTTATTTTTCATAATTGTAGAATTGCTGAACCTTGATAGAACATCCCCAAATCATTGCATATGACTCAAGAACAAGTCGTACCTTTGGTTAGTCATGCTTTTCAACCCTTTATGATATCACTATTTTCTTTAAAAATCAATTTCAAACTATTAGTTGTGATGAGAGACCAAAACTGTTAGAAAAGATCAAAGACAATGTTAAAAAAGGCACATGGGCCCTCATGCCACATGAGAAGTGCAAGAAAATCACCAATATCCTCCTTTAAAGACAGCTGAGGTTGTATGCTATGCAAAAGATTATTATAGACACAAATGAAATACTATAAATATTAGATCTGAATACAAAGGCTATAAAATGAGCACAAAGAGAATGCGACAACTATACGCTAACAATCTTCTTTCACAAGCTCCTCAATATTCTTCTCTCATGGAGTTTATCATAAAATTTCTTCTTCGTCTATAACACTTTCATCCCCCTACTTCACCTTTCATGTGAGGGAGAAAGCTCTAATTTGGAGAAATGTTAACCCGACTCCAAAACTGGTCCTACTGGCCATACAATACCACTCTTTATTTGATTGAAAATAGTACATGGTTATCTCCTATTGGCTTGTTTGCATGCCAACTTCTTTTTCCAATTTCCAAATAACTTGAAATAGAAAATAACTAAAGTTTCTAAATTAGTTTATAAGGTGACTACATAGGTGAACTTAGGGAAAGTTTCATGTAGATGACTATTTCAACACTCACCTTCATCTAATCCCTTTAAAAGTTCTGATAGATGTCTGGATCTGGAGCTGGAGTCTGCAGATGATTCTTGCTGGTCTGGCTCTGAAATTAGGATTGACCTAAGATGGCTCACTCTTGGTTTGCTGATTTTCTGCCTGGCCTGCTCCTGCGCAGACCTGTGGACTCCTGCCTAGGTCTGCTGTTGAAAATTGGCTGAATGTTGTCACCATGTGTTTTTGAGAACTCCTATCAGTTCTGCTATTGGAGAACTGACTTAATGTTGTTGCCTGTTATCTGTTCCTAGTTTGTGGTCTGCTGCCTTCAGAATGACGCTAAGGTGATTTGTTCAGCCCATGCAGGATGATAACAACTTTGGCTGCAGGATGATAACAACTTTGATATTTGATCTGTGACCTTCTGGTGACTCTTTGACCTGCTGAAGCATAAAGTCTGGAACAGATGTTGCCTTGGTAAAGGGTTTATATGTTGATTAGAATTTTAAACTGCCTTTCCTTCGTGTGCCAAAGAAGGTTTCAGCTCACAGTTACTACAGTTACCTCCTGAAATACTGTAGATCTGATGCCAGCCTCCCTGTAAAATGCCCTAAAACTAACATGGTCTGGACTCTGATCTGCCAGGTACCTTGTTGCCAACAGTGGTTTGTAAGGGTTAGTGATGAACTGCTGTATGTTGACCCTGGCCTGTTCACTTTACCCGTGTAGAGGTTGAATGTAATCAGCAATTATGAATGTCAAGATTAGAAGTCTGCAATCAAGAAAACTCTATAATGACTATCACTTAATCAAGGAACATACCATCACTCTCTCCAATTGTACTCAACCAATTGAGCTACAACCCTTTGTTATATGAACGCTGCATTAAAATATAAAATGAATTATAAGGACATGAAAGGTTTATAACATCTATTCATAACAATGTTTACCTCATATGCATATAGAACATTGGGTGTATTATTTACCATGAGAACAATCAATGAAAATTTCAAATAATATACTAAAATAATTCCCCATATAATCCCTCTTGAGTCTTCTCTTCGCTTTGAATGCAATCCTTATATTATAGAAAAAATGGATTTGTTTGTTTGTGTTTCTTAACCTCCAAAATGCAAACATTTAATCATACATCCCTGTGGGTTAGGGTTATCTGGGATGAGAAGGTTGAGTAGAGATATTCCCCTCAATTATCTCTTCATTTTTAATTTTTATATCATTGAAGGTTAGTTCCCCTTGCAGTTGTAGTGGAGTGTCATTTGGGAGACTAGTTTATGGAATAGGCCAAAACGTCCTAAATGGCTTTGATGTGAGGATGCAGTATTGTAATCTTGTTTTGATAGATGGGAAACCCATCTCTGCCTGGTGGGTGTGCACCTATTCTCAATAGATGTGTTTCTGTGATCTATTGAAGTGTCATGGAGCAATTAGTTAACATGCTGTCTATCATGAAGAACCATTGACTGTTTCAAGTGCCATCAAAATGATGTTGGAAGGAGAAAGTAAGGGTAGCATTCTTTTGGTAGTTTTTGATAACTAATGATGCTCTGCAAGGGATATAAGTGTACTAATAAAATGATTAAGACTTGTGGGATAGGTCCAAGGATTGAATAAGTGTCGTGACATAACTGATTAAGGAATAATATGTAATCAGTTTTATTGAAATATTGTTTACTAAATGCTATTTACTTCAACTATTTTATGTATGCAAGACAAATTAAAATCCATAATTTAACTGATCTTTATTCCCTTTTTCATTTTGTCTTGTATTGTTTTGAGAAATTTGTGATCTTTGTAGCTTATGTTGCCTCTAAAGTTTCTTTTGATATACAAAATCAGCTTTTTATATATTGAAGAGTTGATGAGAAGTATGCCCAAAGGTATAAAGTAGTTGTGTAATTTTCTTCCATTATAGGGAGAATCAGACTAAATTGGATGTTGATCTCACAATTTTGGGTTGTCTGCATTTTCAGGGCATTTGACATCAAGGAGTGACGTATACAGCTTCGGTGTTGTTCTCCTTGAAATGCTTACTGGTCGAAGATCTATGGATAAAAGTAGGCCAAGTGGGGAACAGAATCTCGTGGAATGGGCTCGGCCTTATCTTACGGAGAAAAGAAAGCTTTACCGTCTTGTAGATCCTCGTTTGAGTGGTCACTATTCCATCAAAGGTGCCCTGAAGACTGCACAATTAGCTCACTATTGCATAAGTCGGGACCCTAAAGCCAGGCCTTCAATGGATGATGTTGTTGAAGCTCTCACACCATTGTTAAATTTAAAAGATATTGCAAGCTCGTCATTCAATTATCAAGCATTACAGTCACAACGTCCTAGTCGTCAATTATCACACATTTCTAATGGAAACGGAATCTCTTCAAGGAATGGGTATGTAAAAGCCACTGCTAACGGCTCTTATTTGTCTCCACATCAACAATCTTTGAAACAAAATGGTAAATCATAAACAAGTAACAACTAGGCTTTGCTTTTCCAACATGTCTTCTTGAATTTGTACCATTAACTGAAACTGCTTAGCCTCATACTGCCACAACTTTCCAAAGAAAAGCAGTGTGGTCTTGTGAGGCTTGAGTGTCTCTCTTCATGGTTCTCTCATTTTTAATAACCCATTTGTGGAGATATTTATTAGTCAACTTCAGCTACTCCAAGAAGTCACGGCCATGTTACATGACTGTCAAAACTATTTACCCATATTATCAGGGAAAAGTTTGGTGCAGACTGTATCTATTTTTGTTTCTATTGAGACTTGACAACCAGAGATGTTGCATCTTTGATTTGACTTTGAGTAAGACTATCTAGGGGCTGAAGCGTTTTGGGCGTAATATGTTGGAGGCAAGTTAGTTTAGGACAATCTGGAGGTGATTTGAAGATATGTCAGGTAGCAAAGTGGTTTCAATCTAGAGATGTATATTTCTTGTTTTCTTTTCTAATACTGAAGTCAAGTGTGATCTTGATTAGACTGGCAATTGCCAATTTATAATCCTAATAGGTCTTTTGCTTCTCATATTAGAACTTAGTTGCGTAATGTGTGTTTGTTTTATGTTTGATCAAGGAAAGAAAACTGACAAAACTGTCTGAGGGAGAATTACGTGTCAGTTTCATTTATCTCACAATATACACTTGCAAGATTGAGTCTCTTGTGAAATTTTTGGCAGTGCAGCTCCTAAGGTTTTCCCAAATATGGGAACACCTTTCTATTTAGATTTGCAGTAATCAACTGGCAACTACTATTAAGGGATATGATGGTAACTATTGATATGTTGTGCGATATGTGCCGTTGCTTTAAATTATCCTTTGATGACACTCACAGTGAAATATCCAAGGAAAATGGGTATTATAATAGCAAAACATTGCATCATTTGATGGAGAACAATATGTTAAAAATGGCATCGGAATGTATTGTAAATGCAGATCAATGTATGCTTGTTTAGATTGAAAAATCCAAGAGTAAGTATAATATAGGCAATGTTATGGATTTGTGAATTTCATTTAACTACCCTTGTGTTGTGAACACTAGGTTATCAATCTGACATTTTGAAACTAAATATCAAAGGAACTAGCATGAATGTGCTTGCAGCCTGAAGTTGTATGCAAATTCTGAAGGGAACAGGTTGGAGAAATTATAAGGCCAACTGTGCGTTATGTTTTGAAGTATGATTTTGGGATCTAATATCCAGGAAAATTCCAGGGTTTATATATATATATATATATATATATATATATATATATAGGTAAGTAATAGAATTGTTCCATTCTATTAAAAATTGTAATCTTTGTTTTGTTGGCTTAATAATTATGTTTCTGAGTTTTCCCAAGTCCGTCAACTTTATGCATTTATACAAAAATGTACCAATTTTTGGTTGGCTAATTGTTTTTGTGACCGACACATTAACCCATTGGTGAAAAAAATATCATTCAAGACTCAAGTAACCTGCTTATAATCTTATATGATCTGCTACCAATTGTGGGATTTTTCATTCCTTTGCCTTGGATGCTATGATCGAAGGACATATTAATCAGTTGTTCTGCTGTGAAATCTAGTGCGTTTAATCAATATATGTAAGAATAATTTTAGAAACTATATAAATTTGCTTGCCTAACCCTATATTTAAGTGTATCCATTAAAAACAACAGAATTGTTTTTAAGATAATAATATAGGGGTTCTATTAAATGGCCCCTACGATATTAGACAAGAGGAACTAATATATAAGAATTGCATTAATAATGCAAGAACAAGTGAAGAAATTAGTAACAAGACAAGCGAGTTAAGCATCTATATTGCCTATAGAGAGGTTTATACTAGCAGCACAAAGCTATTGAGTCTTACAGAAACTTGCAATAGATTGGAGATATACAACATACAAAAATCAATTGATAAGTAGGAGATGTATTCCGCAGCAAGTCAAATTATGATATTGCTATTAGGATTCAAGTGTATAGTTTTCAATATTCCGCCGCAAGTCAAATTATGATATTGCTATTAGGATTCAAGTGTATAGTTTTCAAGTCAATTTCATTTACCTTTGTGTGTATCACCTAGATGCAATGAGTGCTAAGTATGACATCATTGTCATGAGAGATGGGTTCTTCTGAACCACTACTAATGAAACATGGGTTGATACATTTGATTCAAAAATTACACAGCTGAATCTTGATAACAATATCATAATTACAAAAGTCAATCAAAAGTTAAATATATTAACGATCGTTAGGCATTTCATAGCACACCATGTTTCACACCTCTCGTGGTAGATGTCAACTTTCAAATGCCTCGTGCATTCCATTCTTTGTCACATTCAATAGCTGCATTGGAAACACAAGAGGATCATCAACATTCTCTAATTGTTGAGATTTGATGCTTTAGATTATCTTTGCATATTGTAAGGCATGAATGATGTTACCATCTTAAAAAACAATCACTGTATAGCCACTAACCACTTCTAGCACTCTCTTACGATGTGAACCCATTGCATTTTTCATCACCACATTGGGGTCTTTGTAGAAATCATCAAGGGCATGAGTATGTTTCATCAGCACAAAAACCCTAAAATTCTTTAGTTGCACATCAGTACTATTCAAGTTAATGAATAATTTCTTATGTCACACTACTATAATAGAGGGTTACTTCAAGTCTTCAAGTTCATCAAATTTAGATTCAAAGCGAAGAAGCACTTTCCATTCATCAAAACACCTTTCAATGACAAAAGTCCTCCACAATGATCCAACACTATCATTAGCACATAGCAATTGAACCCTAAAATTGCTTTCACCACTAAACAAGCATTCAAAAGAACAGTTGAATCCATTTTAACTTTAAGTTAGACACATTTGATGAGGCTAAACTTTGCCACTATCCGCATGAGCCAAAAGTCCCTTTCCAAATAATAAAAGCACATGATATGACCTAAACAAAGCAATTTCTTGGTTAGCATTAACACATCTTTCTACTATCATCTAAAACCTTTCAATATTCTTCAACAACATGATGCCCTCAGGTCTATTAAGTAACAATGCTTAGGTGCATCCTTAGGTGGTCTATTGTAATTTGGCTAGCCAAAATAATACTCTGAAGAGTTACATTTTTCATTGTCAAATTGAAAATTAGATCAAGTGATCTAAAAGTAAAGTTTTGATTTAATTGATTAAATTAATGAAGAAATATAATAAAAGGTGCACATTTTCAGACTCAATGAAATTAACATAAAATTTGTGATTAAGTGACAAATGAGTGCTTGGGTCTATACCTGAAGGGAACCTGTGACTTTGCCAACATGAAAGCTTTGTCAAAAAGTATTCTACTGTATTTGAGCAAATTTGGGAGATTGATGGGTAGATTTTATAGTACTTTTTTTATGATTTTATGACTCGGTTTTAGACACTTTCAATTGTTTAAGTCATCTCCTTGATATCAAAGACTTTATGTTTTGATATGTTTTAAAGACCTATATGCTACATTATCATACTTATATATTTGATTTGAAATATGGTTATATGGAGTTAAATGTGATGACAATATGATTGGATGTTGTGTATATGTTTACTGTCTACTAATTGATTTTTGCAACACTTGGTCACATCAAGAGGTTAATCAAGCAATTTGACCCAACTTAGGAGATGGAGAAAATGATTCATTGCCATCTCTAATAATGATAGATAGGAGTCCAATGCTCAACTTGGAAGATGAAGATAAATTTCTAGCCCACATAATCCAAAATGACTATCATCAGGACCCAAATGACTTTTCCTGCTTAGCTTGATCTTCTTGTCCATTGCATGCTATGTTTCCTACAACCACTATTGAGCGCCACCTTTCAACTTTTGCATTGTTGCATAAGATTTTTCACATACATCCGAAGAAAGAATCACATGCATGAATGCTGCATCTATGAATCTTCCAACTACGCAAGTAAAGATTACACCAGGATGGTACCTAAATATTAACAATAACCTCAACCAAAATAACAAGAGTAGTTAATAACTTTACTTGAAAGAACATAAATATACATTTGCATGGGATTATATAGATATGAAGGGCCTTGATCCAAATCTTTGCACACATAGGATATACATCAAAGGGGATTTTAGACCAATAAGACAATGTCATAGGAGGATGAATCCAATGGTGAAAGAGATAGTTAAGGCTGAAATTCAAAAACTTCTCAATGCAAGGTTCATATATCCTATTTTAGATAGCCAATAGGTTCCCCATCAGTTATTGTTCCTTTAAAAAATTGCCAATGAAGGGTTTGCGTCGATTATAGAGAGCCCAACTCAACAACTAGGAAGGTCCACTTTCCTATTCTATTCATTGATCAATTATTAGATTCCCTAGCTGGTAAATAATACTTTTCCTTTTAGGACGAGTTTTATGGTTGCAATCAAATCAAGATAGCTCTAGAAGACCAGGATAAAACAAATTTTACTAATGGGTGACATATGCATATTCAATACTTCCTTTTGGTCTTTGCAATGCCCCTGCAACATTTCAAAAAGAAGTGCTTTATATCTTCTCAAATCTCACACATGATTGCATGGAGGTATATATGGATGATTTCACCACATATGGTGATACCTATAAGGAAGCTTTGACAAATTTGAAGAAAATACTCCAGAGAGGCCAAGAACATTATTTATCACTAAGCAATAAAAAATGCCATATGATGATACAAGAAGGGGTAGTATTGAACATCCAGAATACTGATAGGGGGGTGAATCAATATTCTTTTTGAAACTTAAAAACTTTAAATGACCATCCACATAACATAATCAACTACAATAATGTTAGGAATATAATGAAAGAAACACATAACACACGACACCAACATTTTTATGTAAAAAACTATAAGGGAAAAACCATGAAGAGGATTAACTCTCAATATGTTGTATCCGGTTACAAAATATTACAAAGATGCTCACTACAAAACTCACTACACCAAATTAATAAGTATGCAAAATATTTGAACCGTTACAATTGCATCTCATATATGCATGAAATACAATTCCATTGAAGCTCAATAGATAGATTATTCACACTGTTATCAACTAGATTGCACCATGTTGAACTTGAGGTTCAACAATCTATTGACACATGGGAACACTTCTTGGCTGTGGATAACCAAAATAAAAGTGAACCTCCAGAGTAAGCCGGCTCTTATGGCGCTCACCTAAAACTAACTAAAGTAATGCTTTTGTTGGGGAAAGGGCAAGCAAGAAAATGTGAAAATGAAACTACTTCCCACAGGTGATGCACCAAAATGTTTGTCTAAGACTTGCATAACTAATTTTACACCTAGTTTGATCAACAACAAAGCCCTCACATGCACAACTCAGTAATTGATATACTTTTGCGCATCAACATTTAATAAGAAGGTTGTGATACTCACAATCCTAGTAGGAAGAATATAATTTCTTCACAACCTGAATTTATTTGCATCACTAACACAACTTGCAACCTGCAAACATATACATATTTATGCATAAAGGTGCTACTAATGAAAACACAATTACAAGGATGAGACTTTATGTGAAATTGCATTTATCACTTAAACATACACACCATACAAAATTTGAGAAAGACATACTTGCTTAACTTTATTGATCTCTAAAGGTGTACCTGACTCATAACAATTTCAAATCTGATTTGGTGAGTAGATCTACTTTTTAGGCATTACATACCTTTCATTTTGATAATTATATCTAGATATACTTTTCATGCTTTACATTAGATCTTTAAATTTGATAGTTAGATGTGCTTTTCATTCAACAAATTATTATTTTGGTTAAATTGAATTGCTTCTCTTTCAAATAGTGTCATTGAACTTAGATCTATCTTTCTTTCATTCTCTTGTGCATGAGTGTTATCACATTGAGTCCTACTTATAGCATTCTAGTTAGGAGAATCCATAGACTTATGGGTTTCTTTGATCCCAAGTCCTCTTTTTTTCCTAGGAATCTTTATGAGACTAACATGCATCCTAATGACATTAATTCTATTATTGAAAACAACTCTTCCCATTCTACTCATGAAGAAGATGGGGCTTTAAGATTCCCACCTATGAAAGTTCAAAAAATTTCCCATGACTTTGAAAAATTTGAGCAATGGTTAGGAGAAGAGAAATCTAATGCTAAGGTCATATCTATTGTAGAAGGTTTAAGAAAGATAATCAATAATGATGAACATGGTGTTAATATCTTGTGTAGTATCTCCCATCTCATTGATAATAATGTCAAGCCCATTAGAGATTGTACTCAATAGCTAGGTTGCATTCCACCTACTACTAGTGTTGAGACCTCCGTGCCTTTTCCACCTCTATCGCTAGTGTCTCCACTTATGCTCCACCCATTGTGACAACTTCAATTCAAAATCTCAATCCTAGACATGTTAGCATTCCTAAACCCATTATTTCCACTATTCCTTCAAGTATTCCATGTGTTTCTTTCCCTTCATCAATGCCTACTTACAATACTGTTCTTTTTTCATAATCCACCATTCCTTCAATTTCTCATAATTCTCTAAACATTTCGCATGTCTCTTCTACCATTCTTTCTACTGATTCCACTATTAGTAACTTGGCTGAAACCGTGTCTTCTTTATAATAGCAAATTGCTTCTATGACCCAATCCAAGCTCAATATCCCTACCTCTGACATCGCTAGCCCTTTGTCCTTGGATATCATCTATTTTTCTGTTCCTCAATACATGGAGATCCCTCACCTAGAGACTTACTTACTATTGCCCAGTAGGCATATTCTAGTGATATATAAAAGTTCCTACTTATGTCCTTGATGTCAATAATGTGCACCTACGATTTGGGAAAACATTGGCTGCCACAATTTATCCTCTTATTATGGAAATTCAAGAGGAGGATGTTTCAATAGTAGTGTACCCTCCATACAGTAAGGTCTTCGAGATAGACAAAACCATTTAAAGCAAATAACCTTTCCTAGTGAACAACAAGCTTCACCATTTCGTGCAAGGCTAATCAAGCAAAGAGTTGACATTGTCCCCAACTTTGATTTTCTCGAACAGTTATAAAATGTTAGTATCATAATTCCTTTATTTCAAGCCACCAAAGGTATTCCTATCTTTAATAAAACCATTAAGGAACTATGTATTAAGAATCTAGGCTATGAAAGGAAGGATCTTACAACTGTTCATGTTATGGGCAACTTAGCAGATATTATGTTAGGCATATTTGTTACTCCTAAATATAATGATCTTGGAAGTTCAATAGTCATTGCTACCATCAATGAAATATTGATTCCTAATACTTTGATTGACCTTGGGGCTGCCATTAATGTTATGACAAGAGAGAATATACAAACATTACAATTGGCATACCTAAATCCAACATCTAGTATTATGCAATTAGCAAATAGCTCTATAGTTAATCTAGAAGGGATAGTAGAAGACTTGATTATAACACTTGATTCATGGGAATGCCTAGCAAATTTCATGATCTTACAACCTAAAGATAACTTAGGAGGAAACCCTCACATTCTCGAGAGGCCATGGCTTGCAATAGTATATTTTTTCATAGGAGGTAGGTCAAGAGAGATGATGATATCAAATGAGAGCATTACGAAGAAGCTTGTATTATATCCCCCATCTCAACCACATCAAGAGGCAAATCAAACAATTTGACTCAACTTAGGAGATGGATAGGATGATTCATTGCCATCTCTAATAATGATAGATATGAGTCCAATGCTCAACTTGGAAGATGAAGATACATTTCTAGCCCACATATCCAAAATGACTATCATCGGGACCCAAATGAATTTTCCTGCTTAGCTTGATCTTCTTGTTCATTGCATGCTATGTTTCCTACAACCACTATTGAGCGCCACCTTTCAACTTCTGCATTGTTGCATTATATTTTCCACATACATCCGAAGAAAGAATTACAAGCATGAATGCTGCATCTATGAATCTTTTGACTACGCAAGTAAAGATTACACCAGGGGTACCTAAATATTAACAATAAGCTCAACCAAGAATAAAAAGAGTAGTTAATAACTTTACTTGAAAGAACATAAATCAACATTTGCATGGGATTATATAGATATGAAGGGCCTTGATCCAAATCTTTGCACACATAGGACATACATCAAAGAGGATTGTAGACCAATAAGAGAATGTCATCGGAGGATGAATCCAATGGTGAAAGAGATAGTTAAGGCTGAACATCAAAAACTTCTCAAAGCAAGGTTTATATATCCTATTTTAGATAGCCAATAGGTTTCCCCATTAATTATTGTTCCTTAAAAAATTTGCCAACGAAGGGTCTGCGTCAATTATAGAGAGCTCAAATCAACAACTAGGAAGGACCACTTTCCTCTCACATTCATTGATCAATTATTAGATTCCATAGCTGGTAAATAATACTTTTCCTTTTTGGACGGGTTTTATGGTTACAATCAAATCAAGATAGCTCTACAAGACCAGGATAAAACAACTTTTACTTATAGGTGACACATGCATATTTAATACTTCCTTTTGGTCTTTGCAGTGCCCTTGCAACATTTCAAAGAGAAGTGCTTTATATATTCTCAGATAATATACATGATTGCATGGAGGTATATATGGATGATTTCATCACATATGGTGATACCTGTTATGCACTAAATTTTGCACCCTAGGTCAAGCTCTCGTAATCTTGATAATCTAGTATAACATGGGAATCATTTCCAGGTTGTGGGACCTTTGCTAACTGAAACGAGACCTCCAGATTCTAGGCTGGTTCCTCTTGGATAATCAACCAAATTTGCTTCTCAATATGAAAGTAAACTCTTGAGGGGAAAGGGATAGAAGGAATGCATGAAAGGGAAATAACTGAATAAGCAAACTATCCTACTAGGTGATACACCGAAAGTAATATGAAGATAACACAGTGGCCACACTAGCATGGAGACTCTTAGATATAATAGAGCACAATCTTTCTAAACAGGCTTGCATAAGTATTTCACGGAGAGGTCCGAAATAGAAAGAGGCTATTCAAGGATAGAAAAGATTTCACAAACAATAGCTTTCCTAAGAAATTTAGACACAGATTGTGACCTGCAAGCAAACGTTCACTTCAACAAATGGATGCAGAAATGAGACAAAATAGTTAGGGACGAACAAAATCCACAAAACTATCTAAATCAAATAAGCTACAATAGCATGCAAATATGCTGAAAAAGAGAAGGGCTTTGGAATCTAAGACCTCTCTAATATAAACCAGTGTATCATATTCATTAAGAGAAAATACAGAAAGAGGAAAATTAGAGGGTAGAAAAGATGCCACAGATAATTCCCACAAAGTCTGGGTTCCAATGAAAGATTACAAATTGCCAAAATTAGAGGGCAGAAAGAATGCCTCAGACTTCTACAACCAGAAAACTCTCACTACCAACAACTTCTAAAACTATTATATACATCCTCCTTTTGCACGCAGGCTTGGAGCAAATCTGATTCCCAAAATTAGGGTTGTAATTCATAAGCAATAGAATTATCAGAAACCCTAATACTGTCAATTCTGCTCATAAATGCATCGTGAAATATCTGAAACGATCTGATATGCCTTTGAATATATTTACTTTGCCATAACTATGCTTCTAAGAAGTCGATTGATCCATCTACTTCTGCTACAAGTTGGTTCTGTCATAACTCTGAGATTAGATATTTGAAATTTTAAATATTTGCATGACAACGGTCATAGTTGGTGCGAGATCTGCATCAACGGCTCTGAAAATGCCTTTATTTGTGTTTAAAATGTGACCGTAGATCCTATCTCTGATCCGTTGCTTTTACCCGGCTTTACTGCATAGACACGTGGCAACCTGGCATTATGCCTTGAAGAATATATTTCGATCATTTTGTAATCAAGCCATTACGCAGACCGTTGGATCAAACAGGAACTGATCGATCATTACCTTGCGTTGACTTCAAACCTAACTCAGTTTTGAGTCAACCCTAACCACGGTGAACTGTTAATCCTTTTGTCTCCAAGTCACTAGATCTTATCCTTAACTCTGGCTATATCACGAGACCTAGCGATCGAAAGGCTTTAACCCGACCCCACCTAAACATAAGTTATACCCACGGGTTAGAAAAATACGTTGAGTCGCGAGGTCTCTGGATCTTTTGTTAACTCTGAGTTACTTTATGAGATCACGCGACTGCCCTTTGATCAAACATGATCCAACGATCATCGCTGAGTCTTTTGATCATATAAGAATATTCCACTTTCTATTGAGACCACGCGACTGAAGCAAGTCTCGTTATCACTAGATGATACAGAATATTCCTTTTCCATTATGCGACTAGGAGATTAAAAGCAAATGTAAATGCACACATGGAATTTAGGGAACTTAAGGGGCCCGAAAAGGTAATGAGAAAATAGAAAGGCATGGCCGAGCAACTAGGGATTATACCAAATTCATAGGGTTTTTTCATACTTAGGTTATTTTTTTATGAACAAGGTAAAAACAGAGAGCTGAAGAGATAGCAGAGGACACAACCAAGACCAGAAAATTTATGGTCTTTCTCACAGGCTGGGCTCAACCCTTGTGGGAGCCACATTTACTCCACTTGTAGCCAAAATTCACAGAATAGGGAAATTTGGATAACAATACCTATAAGGAAGCTTTGACAAATTTGAAGAAAATACTCCAGAGGGGCCAAGAACATAATTTATCACTAAGCAATAAAAATGCCATATGATGATGCAAGAAGGGGTAGAGTTGAACATCCAGAATACTGATAGGGGGGTGAATCAATATTCTTTTTGAAACTTAAAACCTTTAAATGACCATCCACATAACATAATCAACTACAATAATGTTAGGAAAATAATGAAAGAAACACATATAACACACGACACCAACATTTTTATGTAAAAAAATGTAAGGGAAAAACCATGAAGAGGATTAACTCTCAATATGTTATATCTGGTTACAAAATATTACAAAGATGCTCACTACAAGGTTCACTACCCAAAATTAATAAGTATGCAAGAGATTTGAACTGTTACAATTGCATCTCATAAATGCATGAAATACAATTCCATTGAAGCTCAATGGATAGATTATTCACACTGTTATCAACTAGATTTGCACCTTGTTGAACTTGAGGTTCAACAATCTATTGACACATGAGAACAATTCTTGGCTGTGGATAACCAAAATAAAAGTGAGCCTCCAAAGTCAGCTGGCTCTTATGGTGTTCACCTAAAACTAACTAAAGTAATGCTTTTGTTAGGGAAAGGGTAAGCCAAAAAACATGAAAATGAAACTACTTCCTAAGGGTGATGCACCAAAATGTTTGTCTAAGACTTGCATAACTAATTTTATGCATGGTTTGATAAAAAACAAAGCCCTCATTAATTCATATGCTTTTCCACATCAACATTTAATAAGAAGGTTGTGACACTCACAATCCTAGAAGGAAGACTATAATTTCTTCACAACCTGAATTTATTTGCATCACTAACACAACTTACAATCTACAAACATACACATATTTATGCATAAAGGTGCTACTAATGAAAACACAATTACAAGGATGATATTTTACGTGAAATTGCGTTTATCACCTAAACATACACACCACACAAAATTTGAGAAAGGCATACTTGGTTAACTTTATTGATCTCCAAAGGTGTAATATTGCTATACATGTGTGTAAATGAGTTACAAAAAGAATCTCCTGCTAAAGTAACCTCCAAAAAAGTTACAATGTAGCTTGGAAAAATGCCAAGAACTGCCTCCAAAATGAAGTTTGAAGATACTTATGCTTTTCCATGAAGTCGCACAAAAATAGGAACCACCAAACTTCTTGGTCATCACAACTATAAAACCTATTGTTTAGCCCCTTAAACAACTCCAAAAAGGCTCAAGAAAGATGAAAAAGTCCAGCCTTAACTTTTCCTACCATAAAGACATTTAAAAATGCATTAAATTCCTGTAGACTCATTCAAAATAACTCATATTTTTCCTCCACTTGTCTATCAATTTCTTCAACCTCCCCTATATACTTGACACTTGATATAAATTCTCAACTATATCCCTTTGACTCATAATTAAATATAGATGCTATCATTTTTGCATCATAAATAATATTCAAAGTGATTTATAAAATATCACTTCAACAATACTCTTAACATTTAAGTTTGATACAAAAGTAAAAAGCAAAAACACATTAAGCAATTTAATATTTGTGCAAGGGTATTAGTAATGAAGAGAATATTTAAAAAAAGGAAAAAATGCCTAAGTGTTTGACCATTTTAGGGAAAAGAAAAAACCCCAATCATAACTGCAACTATACTTTTTTACCCATTCATTCTTTTAGTTGTTTCACTTTGTTGTTTATGAGGGTCCGCCATGCTTTTCTTTTGCATATGGAAGTTACTTCATAGGGTTTCTAGAGTTGTTTCTGTTATCTATTTTGGATTTCATCTCAATCAGGTAGAGTTGGAACAACATTTACAACTATAGATTAATGGTACATGTTTAATTTCGCTAAGCGGTCTTTACAAGAAAGAAATTCTATCAAATGAATTTAATATTCAATGCAAGTGCTTTTACAAGAATGTAGAGTTACACAACTTTGCATAAAACTATTTTCTTTATTCATGACTTCAAAATTAGAGTGTCCCACACAAGCTGTGGGAGTAACTAATCCAATGCACTATAAAAGGAAACTATACATTTAAATAAGAAAACACATGAAAAGAAAAGGGATCTGTCATTGCTTAAATGACAAATTCCAAGGTTGGACTGCCGCATGTCTTCAACTCCTTTCGCTTTGGTACCTAGAAATGCCTACAAGAGAGGAGAGAAATTGATGTTAGAGCTTGAGATGCATAATCATTTCATATACAACATCAAAAAAATACATGATTTGATCTCATAATGCATTAAACTAGTTTGCAATCATCATAGATATCAAGGAAAAATAGAGAATCATCATTAGTATCCATTCAATTTTGAACTTCATTGTTTTATCTAACATGTTTGTTCACTATGTAGGTATATGAGTATTCTTATTTCTGATTGAAATGATCATGTCACAAGTATCACAAAATGTGGGTTAAAATGAACCCCCACAAGGGTTGAGCCATGTGCTGCCCTCTCATGCTAAAAAAAAGAGATAAGAGTATAAAGCTTCCATGCATTGTAGTTGTATCAAGTAGGTAGGTATCATTCATAATAGTGGGTTGATTGCACTATTACAAATAACCAATACCTGTTCAATACAACTACACCGAATCAAAGGCAGTGTGATGTATATGCAAAGAGTACTCCAAAAAATGTGCACATGCTGTTACCAAGTCATAACTTTATGATTGCAATCACAAAGATAAATCATGACAATACATCAAAAAGGACATTGGTGGTTTAGGAATAATTGCATTGATACATTTATGCTTGGAGTCAAAGATGAAAGGGCAGGGTGTTACATCAAGGGATTCTATGACAACCAAAGGCCTTAAGGACATTAGACAATCATAAAAGGCAATGCAACGATGCATAATACTATCAAGCAAATGCACAAATTTATTTAAGAACAATACATTTTAAAGATGAAAATATTAGTTTATTGAAAAAAGAACAACACTCATTCATTCTTTCGAAAAAAATCATCACAAAATTTAAAACTCTAAATTTCATATATTTTTTTGGAACCAACCATAAAATTTAAATAAAATCATATCTTATTCTTTTCTAATAAATTTAAACTAGCTCGGTTTCATTCTTTACAAAATTTTAACCATAAATTCAAGAAATCTATTTTTAAAATACGGTAAATAAAATGAAGGTTTACTAAACATTGTCTATAATCTTCTTCAAGGTGAACACAAGCATGAATGGGTGATCATGAAGGCTTTCAACACAAATGCTGCTCAGGCAAGTGACTTAAGGTTCCAAACATCTATATTTGCCCACTAGGGAGAACATTATTCTAGAAGTCATCAATGCTATTCAAACAATAAACATTAACTCGAAGATTGGATTTATTGCTAAACCCTTCAATGTTGAAACTGTTAAGAGAAAGAATATAGCTGCTCAAGCCTTGGAGATATTCAAGGAGGGACTAAAAAACTAACATGACTCCTTTTTCCAGCTATGTTAGTGTTTATGGTGATCTTTTCTCTGCTCAATATATTGAGTGGATCAATGTATCGACAAATTGGATAAACACCAACTTACACACTATGTAAGCTTATTTTATGTTCAATATAAAGAATTTCCCCCCTCTGAGAACACTTACTATAAAAATGAAAGAAATAGGCAATTTAGTAATTTCCTTCAAAATTAAGTTAAATTAATTATTATAACTCAAAAAATATCATGCTGGAGGAAGATCCACCTACCTAGTAACACTTTCTTTGCTAAAAAATTCAAATCCATTTGAACTCCTCTTCCAATTTATTTGCAAAACACTTTACTTAGTTTTAATTCTCCTTTCTTAATTTATAGATGAGGTTGGAAAAATATTTTTATCATAATAAGACAAATCCCCAAATTAGAGAGATTCTTCTCCAATTAATTTTGAATTAATAGATGTGGGAGAATATATTAAAAATAAAAATGTAACTCTTATGTTGTGATTATATTTACTCCTCCTATTTAAAAAAATAAATAAATTTGCAACTCTCATGTCATAAAATCTACCATGAATAAAATATGCCTTATAACTCTCCCTCTTCTAAATGTCAAATGTCCCTCCTTCATTTTCCTCATAAGTATTTTCTTATAAATAATACTAATATTTACATCTAAACAATATAGTAATAAGTAACATTACATGATTTTTTTTGATAATATAAGTTCTGATTACGTAAAAACATGATTTACAAGGACCCGAAACCTTTAACAAAGAGTTTATACGAATATTACAATTAAGTTCAACAGAAACTGTGCCTCAACACCTAGGAAATAAAGCCGCAACAAACAAGAGGCCCAGAACCTAACATCAAGCAAAACACAAAAAGAAACAGATAGGGACATCAAAAAGACAGGACACAAGACAACAAATTGATAATATAAGTTATTGTAACATAAATATTTAATATATGATTTTTTAACGAAATTGCTTCTAATGACTTAGTCCACTATAAAAAAATCAATAATCAAATTTATTTATTTCATTTACTTATTAGTTTTCAATTTATTTCTACCTTACGTTTAACTCTTACTTAACTTTCAAATCATACTGAAATTTTGCATTGTCCTAATGTATTTATAGGTTTAGAATAGAACATGAGATAAAATTAAAAATCATCCATCAAAATTCATCCCAATAAATATTTTTATTACTCATAATTTATCTAAAGACATCATTTTAACTTATTTATTTATATATTTGTTATGTCATACTCATTATTTTTCACATTTGTTCATAACCAACGATACATGGTGCTAGTTGAGACACTGAAACACAAACATTTGAAAAAAAAATCAAGTAGAATAAATGTCCATTCCAAAAATAAAATGTGAAATGTATTCTTTCCAACAATAAGTCATAATAGCAATGAATAAACAAAGTGATTGTAGTGATGATAACAATGAGAGAAGAGTAACATATTTGTTGGAGTTTTCTTGCTCTACAAAATTTTTGAATTCCTGCATTTTTATGGTGGACAATAGTGAAGGGAGGGACACCCCCTGCGGGGAACCTCCAACCTCAAACTTTGTAAGAGGGGCATGATGGCCCCACTGCAGGGGAACTTGTTACTGTTGGGACCACAAAAGCAATGACTGAAAGTAGCAAGGTTGGGCTCCCGATGGAAGCTTTTGACAATGCAGCTCAACTGAAGAGCCAAATTGACGCTTTGTTTAAAGGGTGAAAACATGTTTTGGTAGGTGGATGTTAGAGAGGTGGAAGATGAGGCTTTACCAAAGTGTGCAAAAATGAAGGAGGGAATGACTATCTGGGTACCTGATGCTATTGTTGACCATATTGTCTCTTCAATGAACAACACTTTAGTGGTTTGATTCTTCTTGTTCAGGTCAACCATTGATATGGTTAGCAAGTGGGTCTCTTAGAGGTGGACACTCAAGGGAAGTGTTGCGACCAGAGGACAAGCCAATGGTTTTGTCTGGTTCATGGAGTTATGGAAAACATATCCTCTCCCTCTACAAGTGGAAGTCAGGCTCTGAACCCGCAGTTGATCTAAGTCAGATAACCACCAAGTGGTTTCGTAAGCCGAGTCTCTCGCTTGAATTCTGGGATGACTAGACCATTCACTAGAATGGTAGCAACTTTGGTAACTATGTTTCCACGGATGAGGTCACCAAAGTGAAATCCAGGTTAGTTTTTGCCCATTTTGGTGTGAATGTGGCTATTAGTAAGACTCTCCCTAACTTTAACTCTACAATCTAAAATAGAGAAGTGGACACAAGCATTGGTGTATAAAAATGCCACGGTCTTCTGTCAAAAGTGTAATAAATTGGGTCATGTGATTTATGAATGCAAAGCTCATGAGAAGGAGCAACAAAATCTCAAGGGAATCTCTACCTCTCCTCAAAGGGTCACTACACCTCCAAAGGTCATGGGTTCTAATTTGAATAGTGATGGATACCCCTTTACAGATGGATAATTGAAGCTACTAGAAACCCTTAAGAAAGTTGATCAGGGGATGGACGTGACTAGTATATTGGACCAGACTACTGCTCTAGAGGAGGGGGAAACACTACCTATTGTTCCCTTGGTAGAGGTTTTCCTTGCCCATCATGGAAAAATAAATGTTGACACTTCATCCAAACCACTGCCCACCCCCTCCTTACAAGAAAAACCTTTGCACCACCAAGAGCCTTTTTTAGTACCCCGACAGATGATGACAAGTAGATGATATAGAAAAATAAAAAAGAAAAAGAAAAAGAAGAAAGATGATGTTGGAACTGATACTAGGGCTGGTTGACCGTCGCAATGTGTCACAAGGCAAAGGGAACTTATAATGAAAATCTCAAATGAAAGGTAGAAGACCCTTGACTCTACGACTAATCCAAAAAAAATAAGTTCCTCTCACAGAACATGAGGGGATGAATGACTCCCAAAAGTAGTTTTCCTTAAAGAATTCCATTCTAGATAATGGTATTGATGTTCTTCTCCTTCAAGAAATTAAGATGATAAAATCCTCATTTCGTGGTCTTGCGAGGGTTTTGTAGCTAGGGTCACAATTTTGCATGACTGAAGCTAATGGCGCTTCTTGTGGCATTGCCACCTTGTGGAATCTGTAAAAGGTTGATGAGGCTCTGTCTTACTCTGATCAAAATGTGTTGATTACAAAGTTCAATTTTGAAGATCAGACTTGGTCGATGACTAATGTTTATGCACCCAATACCTTCACTAGAAGGAAAAAGGTTTGGGATGAGATCTCATCTATTATGCCACAATCCAATACTCCACACTGGCTCCTTGCCGGTGACTTCAACTCTCCACTTTTCCCCTCTAAAAACATGGGTGGTCTTGAGAATTATATTGACAACATGATCAACTTATCAGACTTTATTAATGTTACGACCTTGGTTGACATGGATTTAACAAGACATTTGTTCACTTGGTCAAACCATATAAAAGGAAAGGATCTCATTCAGGTTAGACTAAAAAAATTTCTCTGCTATACTAATCGGGACATAGGATTTAACTCCTTCCTTACTGCTCTCCCTTGAACAATGTTTGATCATAATCCTCTTACTACATTGGAAGACTAGACTGCAAAAGGGTCAAAGCTTGTTTCACTATGAAATCATGTGGAATTCCTACCTCAAATCCCATTCTTGCATTAAGTCATCATGGGACTCACTAGTGGTGGGGACCCCCATGTACCATGTGTCTCAAAAGTTAAACATTGTTAGAAGGATTATGAAGGGTTGGAAAAAATTCACATTTGGGGACATTTTTTAGCAGAAAAAAGAAATTCATAAGAATATGACTTCTCTATAGGAACAAATGGCTAGGGGTGACCTTTCAATGAAAACACATATTGAAGAGGAAGATCTAAGATCCAAATGGAAATGTATTTTGCATAGGGAGGAAATCTTCTCAAAGAAGAGATGGAGAGTCCAGTGGTTGAAAGAAGGGGAAAGAAACTTGACCTTCTTTCATTGCTCAACGAGTACACATAAGAGAATGAGCATTTTTATTAGCCTCAAAGATGAACATAATGAAGTCAAAAGGGAGGACGTGAAGCTAGGTCTCCTAGGCTCAGAGTACTTCTATAAGGCCTTCAAAGATGATGGCTATACTAATGACCATGATTTCGAAGACCAACTATTGGATTGCCTCTCCAAGGCCGTTACTCCGACTAACAATGCATAACTCATGGCCTTCATCATGGCTGAAGAAGTGAGAAGTGCCACCTTCTCAATGGGGGCTTTCAAAGCCCTAGGACCGAATGGTTTCTCTCTAGATTTCTTTCAAAAATTATGGGATATAGTGGTAGGATGTGACTGATACTACTATCTAGATTTCCTCTGAAAGGGCAAACTTCTCAAAGAGTTTAATTTCTCTTTCATTTCTTTAATCCCCCATATCTAGATCCACTCTCTCTTCATGATTTTAGGCCAATATGCCTATGTAATACAATCTATACATTTTTTTCTAAAGTCTTACTTAACAGAATAAAACCATGCTTGATAGTCTCATTAATGACAATAAAAAAGGTTTTGTCCCTAGGAAACATATCCTTGACACAACCATTACTACCCGTGAAGTTTTCCACTCCATGGAGAAATGCAGGTTCTCGAGGACACATCCAAAGTGAATGACAAAGTCAAATATGATTTTCATTTTAAAGTACTTGAAAGGTTCAGATTTGATACGAGGGTGATTGCCCTGATCAAGGAATGTGTGACCACTATCCGTCATTTTGTTCTAGTCAATGGTGTCCTCAAGTGTTTTTGTAGTGCTGACAGAGGTATTAGACAGGGGGATCTTCTATCTCCTTAATTGTTTATCTTATTGGTGGAAGGTTTGGGGAGAAATTTATTACGAATGATAAACAAAAATAAAATTCTTGCCACCCCGCCCCTTGTTGTCCTACAACAATTTGTTGACAACACAATCATTTTTGGCACCACTTCGGTGCTTGAAGCAAGAATTTGGAAATGACAACTCAGTCAATACGCCTTTGTGTCAGGGAAAAATATCAATTATGTTAAAAGAAAAATCTATTTCTTCAACACCCTTGACTATCTCCAGAGAAAAATCAGAAATATTCTTAAATGTCAAGGAGCTTATTTTCCTGATACTTATCTTGGATTGCGGGTCATAGTCAAAGAGGTTTCCAACTCTCTTTGGAACTCAATTCTTGAGAGGATGCAACACAAGTTAGCCAAATGGAAGGGAAAACTTCTAACTAATGTGGGTATAGTGCAACTTTTAAAGCATTCCCTTCAAGGGATACCTATCTATTTCCTTTTTCTTTTGAGACTCTAAATTTACGGCTGAAAAACTTAAAAGAATCTAAAAAATCTTCCTTTGGTTAGGGATGAAGATAAGAAGAGGATGACATTGGTCAATTGGGACCCTGTTTGCCAACTGAAGACAATGGGAGGTCTGGGCATCAAAATAATTTCCCACCTTAAAAAATATCTTCTTACAAAGGTTGGATGAAACATTACCAGGAACAAAGCCAAATGGTGTGACATCATGGCTGCAAAATACCTAAATAAGGGAAAGTTCCACCTCTTCCTTAATATTCAAGGGCTTCATAGTGGCTCCATGATATGGAATAGCGTCCTTAAGTGTATAAATGTGCTTCTACAAGGCTTGGAATGGTGTGTTGGCGATGACCAGATGATTTGTTTATGGGAAGATGTTTGGTTGGACGATACACCCCTTTCCTCGCAATCAACCTACTGAGATCTTTGTAATGCTGCTAATTGGTTCTTTGGAGTTCAAGTGGGGGACTATAAAATGAAATTTAGATCTTGGAAAAATATTCCGCTTTTCTGCCAATGCCTTCAATAACTGATGCCTTTGGCATTGGATTTACAAAAAAGACTCAATGAGGTGAGAATCCCAATGTTCCCAAGAGATGATAGATTTTTCTAGAAAAGGAATGCTAACAGTGAATTCATGATCAAGTCTTCCTATCTCATGCTTATCCATGAAGGTAATGGTGGTAATCTGTGGAAAAAGGTGGGAATGCCCAACTTATCCCTAAGGTGAACCTATTCTGGTGGATGGTCATGCATAAAAAGATCCTTACTTAGGACAACCTATCCCAGCATGGCTTTTAGCCACCAAAATACTGTTCCCTTTGAAAATAGAATGAGGAGTCTGTTGATCATCTAGTCATACACTGCCCATTCACTCACAACTTATGGCAAAAGGTTCTTCACTTACTTCAATCTGACTAGGTTATGAATTTTGATATTCAAAAAAATTATTTAAACTAGGAGGGGACCTCCTTCAATCCCCTTATTCGACAACTTTTGTGACAAGTTCCCCCACACCTAAGTTGGGCATTTTGGAAGGAGAGAAATAACAACTTTTTCTGGGGTATGGAATGCCCACTTGAGGTTGTTTTTTGTATTTTCCATAGAATACTGCTTAAAAAATTGGCTATCACTAGGTGGCCTTGCCCCCATCTCTCTTTCTTCTCTAGATCACCAAATTGCTAGGAATTAGAGCCCCCTAAACTCTTTTGGGAAGTTTGATCCCTCAAAAAAATAAAAACAAAAAAGAACCAATAGACCCCTCCCATGCTTGGTTGGTACAAGTTCAACTTTAATGGTACTGTGAAGTACTCTCAAGGGTTTTCCGCTGATGGAGGAGTAATCTGAATGGATACTAGGAAATTGTTTGCTAACTATAGTGGGGCACTACCCAGTCACACAAATAACCAAGAGGAGGGAATAAGTCTTCTCCAGGGACTCAGGGTGACCTTATCCATTGGTATCAGAACCCTTTCAATTGAGAGAGACTCCAAGCTAATAATTGATGTTGTCAAAGAACTGTCCAAGATTAATTGGTTTGTTGAGGGTATTCTGGGAGATGTCTGGTGGCTCTTGTAGGGATTCAACTCCTTCATCATCAGTCATGTATATATAGAAGGAAATATGGAAGTGGACTCCTTACATGCTAATGATTATGAACTGGAAGAGTTGAGATGCTGGAGACACCTTCACTCTCTTTCAGATGACATTCAAACTCTCTTTAATGAAGAGTGTTCGATCAACTTCCAATGGAGATGATGTGTAAGAGCTTGCATTGGAGGTGGTGCCTCCTCCTTTGTACTATATGGGGTTCGGTTTTTTCATAATCCTAATCAATTATGTACTGAGCAGGAGTGTGGGACTATGAAAAATATTTTGAATTTGAAAAGAAGGGTGATGTCGTGGCATGATAGTTACAGATTCGAGAAAATCCCCATCCAACGAGGTATTAATTATTGCCTTTGGCATAGAATTTTGCGTATCTGGCCCCTAGGTAATTATGAAAATTACAATAATCTGAAGTACCCTAAAATGATGAGATCACATTACGTGAGGGTCACAAATGGTTACTTCAGAATTTATCATTGCCCCTTGCATAATGGTGAGTACCTCTTGTACACTGTTTTGTAAAGACTTCCTCTTGTGGGAAGTTGTAGCTTTCATGTGCCTAATTTCTTGGGGGGGTGGTTTAATGATATTGTCCAACTAGACGAACATGCATTTTCTTTCCTTTAAATCACTCCATGATAACATCAAGTTTCCCTAACCGTATCAAGGGTTACAATTTTCTTCTTAGAGTTGATTACCCTGTGCATTCTATTACAGTGATGGGAGGGGACCAAGTCTTCATCAAGCTTGGGAAATCAAATGTCTTCAAGAATGACTCCACGGTGTGGCATATCTACAAAGAGGGGGGGGGTTGCTGACTTTATTGAATCTATTAACAATTTTGATGAGGGTTTGTCTATCCAATTTGTGAGTTCCTAGGACAAAAAAAGAGTTTTGGTTGGGGGTATCCCCTTTGAGATCAATGAAGAGGCCATTGCAAAGTCTAGTGGGTTGCCTATTGATGGAATGAAATGGAAGAAGACTAGCTAGGTAGTCGATAGCGACAACTTGAACAAGTTTTTAAAGGTAGCGAGGCTCCGATCAAAATGCAGGTGGATATGACAGAGCTCAACTTCCACTGCCTTGGGACCAGGTTTGTTTGATGCTCATGAACTATTTTGCACTAGAAGGGTGGTTTAAAGTTTATTACTTTTATCACATGCCTCTCCTTAACCATTTCAAGAACCACAAAATAATCTCATTTCCTTTTTACCTATTAAATTCACGGGAGAGTTTTGTGTTTTATGCCAAGGAAAGTGCCTATTCTCAAGGTAGAATACCAATTCCCTTGAATCTGGGTCTTATTTTTAGACTTTATCACTTCCATTTGACCCTCAACCCTCCCAAACCAATTGTTATCTATGAGGCCCCTATTTCACAACCCCTCCGTCTGCTAGCATGGTTGATCTTCCAGACCAAACAAAGAAGGGTATTAGGCACTCGAGACCCCTTAAATTGCCTCCCATCTTGGCACCCCAAACCTTTTAAACCTGGACACCCCTTCTCTTGATACTTTCTTAAAACACAAAGATCCCATGTTTCCCACCTTTAAAAGGAAAGGGAAAAAACCTTCAACCCCCACCAAGGAAACCAAATTCTTTGTGTAAAAGTCAAACAATGAAGAGGAGGAGGAGCATAGCATCGCTTGTAGATCAAACAGATTGGAAAATAGGTCTAGTACAAAAGGTAAAAATATCTTGGTGGATTATGACTTGGAGGATAACACTAAATAGGGGAATCAAAAACCTGAAAAGGAGAATAAGAAAACCAAGACTATGGAGTGTGATGATTTAGAGGTTGATGCTATTGGTAGCTCAAATGAATCTACCTCCAACAACTTGACTCACGATTCTGACAAGGTGAAGGAGGGGCCTATTGATCCTAGTACTGACAGGCTTCTGAATGAGGAAAATCTAATCATGACTAGCTCCATTACAACTTCTTCTTTGGATTTGGCTAACCTACAAATGGAGGTGGACAATCTGAAGCATAGGCCGAGCGAGGCAAAAAGAAAATGGGGAAGTATTTCTAGATTTAGTCTTCGATGATGCACAACTTTGCAACTTCTCTTTGCTTTCTTTAGTGCAAGATGCTTGGTTATGATGAGAAAGACGAAGGCAAATTATAAGGATTTTTTCAAATTCATTACTAAAGACTAAACACAATTGTTGCACTAGTCGGGCTGTTACATCGGATCCTCCCATGATGCTTAATTCATGGCTAGTTGGGGTTGCGACCCTCTACCATGCTGGGGCTTTTGTGGATTACTTATTCATTAAACTACTTATCTTACTATACTCTTGTTTGTTGCTTTATGGTCTCAGTTGTAGGAGTAGGATTTTCAAATTTTTAGGTTTTAATGGTACTACTATGTATTGTGGTGGTAACTTTGATATTTATAGGCTATCTGACTATGACCTATGCTTACCTTCTATGACCTATGCTTACCTTCTTTGATAGTATTTTTGATCTTCTTTTTCTATTAGTCTATTGTGTTTGTACGCTCTCAGGTAGTGGTTCTATAAGGGTCAACACCCTAGTTTTTGCTGCTGATTAATATCAAAAGAATAAATCAAAATAAGTTAAACATTTTTATTCTAACAATCAATTATCAAATATATCCATATAAATTTCAATTGTTTGTGTGTTGTGTTTGTACACCCTCTAGTAGTGGTTCTGTAAGGGTCAACACCCTAGCTTTTGTTGTTGATTAATGTCAAAATAATAAGTCATAATAAGTTAAACATTTTTATTCCAACAATCAATTATCAAATGTATCCATATAAATTTCAACGATAAGTCATATATATAATAAATCACAAAATTCACTCCAACAATAAAAATATATTCAATTTCAGTAATAATTCATCAAATATACGTCCATTCCAATAAAATAATACAACATTAAAATGTAAAATATATTATTCCCAACAATAAATCTTAAAATGTGTCAATTTTAACAATAAATGTGGTGGATAATGTAGATTTATACCAACGTTGTGGGTTGGTTTTTAGATTCATTGCTCTATGGGCCTTCTCTTCCAGATATGCATCACTGGGTAACGAGCTCTTGGCGATCCTCAATCTCTGGTAACATTGATCTTTTCCCTTGTGTAAAGGGATTTTTTATTGTTATTTTTCCTTCTTCCAAAGACCGTGATTTGGTGCTAAGAAAGTTGCGGGTTTTGAGGAATCACTCTCTTTCGGTCAAACCTTGGATAGTCTCCTTTAACCCTCTTACTGAACCACTCAGTGTGGGTTCATCTCCCTAATCTTCCATTCCATTTTTGGGAGAATTATTGCTTTGAGGACATTGGAAACTCTATTGGCCATTTCTTGAAGGTGGATGGGGCTACAACTATGTTGGGTCTCTCTACTTTCACTCGCATTTAGGTTGGCATGGATACCTCCACACCACTTCTAGAGGATGTTATGATTGGGGATAAGCCTTGGACTCAATCACTAGATTATGTGAGCCTCCCTTTCCATGTCAGTGATACTTCTCTACTAGTTGTCTGGCTATAGAGTGTTTTCTCTCTCGCGTTGTAAAGGTGTTGCCACTTGGTGGAAGTACATAAATGATGATCATTTGACTATTCGAGCCTCTGATTCTCCTATCAATTCTCTATCTAATGACTCCTCACAGGATGATGATGACACCCCCAAGGGTGATGCCCTTGCCGACTTGGCCTCCTTTGATTGAGTTGACTTAACTCCACCTCTCACAGTTGGTGCAATCCCCTCTAGCTGCATGTACCCTTCTCTGACTGTTGCTCCTAATTTGATACATCCTTTGGCTATTGATGCACAACATTGCCAACACTTTGTTCCTGGTGTTGACTATCCCACAAAAAGGTTCCACTACCTTTTCCTTGTGGTGGGGACCCTAGCGAAAGCATCACTTGGATGGTTTGTCCATCGATAAAGGAATAATCACTCCCCAGTTTCTCATTCTCCTCCCTCGCTGAAGTTGAGTTGTCTTCCCACTCTTGATATGGGTTACTAGCTAGCTATGTTGCTAGTGTGCTATGAATGGTTCATTCTTGACCTTGTTGTAAATAGTCATTTTTATCTGTTATTTTATGCCCTCAGACTGTTGTAAGGAACAACACCCTTGTTTTGTTTCTTTTAGTTATAATATATCTATTCAATTTCAACAATAAATCTAAGGCCATCAGATAATTGAATACTTAAAAGTAAGTTAAGATTTTTTTTTATAAATATTAAAATAATTTAGCCGAGTTAAAAATATAAATTTAAATGATACACTTAACATACACCGTGTGACTAACTTTTGTTACAAGCAAACATGTAAAATACAACACAAAAGGTGAATTAGAAAATATGCTAAAGAAACATCAATAAAAATAAGTTTCACAAAAGTTCACTTTGTAGTTTTAAATTATTATCTTTTAATTTATTTAAGTTGTAGCAAGCTTAAATCCTAGCTTTTGAGCCTTGCTCTAATACCACATGTAAAGACCCATTGGGACCATCCATTGTCTAAAGACTACACTCCCTTATTGGGAGTGCACCAACTCATCATCTTTAGGTGTGTGTGTGTGTGTGTGTGTGTGTGTGTGTGTGTGTGTGTGACCTGGATCTTGTTTCCAAAGAATATGTTTTATCTTGAAATTTATGTTACATTTTTTTTCTTTTTCCTTAATTGATAATTCTTTTGAATGATTAAATCTTGAATTTTTAATCAAGATATCATCATTTTTCATAGGCACACTTTAAGTCTCATCGCCAAATTCATATATGTATATCTTCTAAACAAGATCAAGACATAAAACATGTAGTTTGATGTGAACTATTGTAGGGTATGTAGCCACTTGTGGTGCCCATTTTTCTCAAATAGTTTCTTTGCAACTACTACCCACAAAAGGAAGCCTAGTCTTAAAGTAATGCCACCCTTAAACTATTGAAAATCAAAGTTTCATTCTCATAGTTGAACATCAAAAGAATTATAATGATATAAATAGTTAATGCCAATTAGTGTATTTTTTTCATTTAATTAACATTCTAAGATTAGTGATTCAAATGAGATTTACCCATCCCTTTTGATTATTAACAACAAGATGTCCATTATTTCTTCTTGACGATTTTAATAAACTCATTTAATTCTACTTAATAAATGAAATAAAAGTTAAAGATTTATAAATAAAATTTATACATTTTTATTTCTTTAAAATTAATTGCTAATAAATTAATCTGTATTTTTAAAATAAATTCTAAAACTGATTAACTATCTTTTTTAACTTCAAAATAAACACTAACTTTATGTATTTACCTCATAAAACTATCTTATTCAAAATAAATTCTAAAATTGATTAACTATTTTTTTAACTTCAAAATAAACACTAACCTCATAAAACTATCTTATTCAAAATCTTATAAAGAATAGAACCTAATACTTTGCATTTCAAATTAAAAATAATAATTTCAACCAAAAATATAGAATTTTTTTTTTCAAACTTTTATATTAAGGTTCATTAATCAATTCAAAATAAAAGCTTACTAAGATAACATGATTTCATATCTTGAAAATCTCCTAAATTTTCTTATAGTTTTCACAATCTCTAGTTTTAACCATAATATTTGTACTTTAGCTTGTTTGATTTTTATTTTTCTAAAGTTTTCATCAAATCAATTTTGTTGCTAATTTTACATTCAAAAATTTATTTTAGTTTTATGGATTGTATAAAATGTCAAAATTAAGTTTTCTATTTCTTTATTCTAATTAGTTAATGTTTTCTAAGTTTTCATAATGTTCATTCAATAATTTTATTAATTTAAATTAATTAAACTAATTCTTCTTAGATTAAATTTTCTCTTACTAAATGCTTTTGAAAACTAATAAATTATAATTAATTTTAACTTAATTCTTATATTTACTAAACCATTGAATTGACAGATTCTAACATCTATGTCCTTTAGGCTAATATAGACAAACATAATGTAGGAAGAAGTTGTATTCACCATATAACCCTTCACAATATGAGCAACATTTGCATCGATCACCCACTGTGTTATAGGTGACTACTTTCTATCTCTCTTGATACAACAATTAGGTCTAGTTTTTGTTATCTACAACCATTTCAATCACTGTAATATCGAATCCAAGATAGCTCCTAACAATCTTTCACTTTTGTACATGAACTAGGTGAATGTTGTTAGCTAGCCCATTAGATACATTAACATCTTAACTACTCTAGTATCAAACCTAATTTTAACATGTGGGGAAATCTTGTAATCATATGTTTATGTATCTATGTAATACGTGCATAAGTATATATGTTTATATGTGTATGTGTATGTCTATACATACACACACAAAAGTGAATTTCATTTATTATAATATCTCATATAAATTACATTGTAGTTGTCTACAATTCATTTATATAATTCGTTTAACATCATGCAAGTTTTCTACTAATTTTTACACAGGATACAAGGATTCAAAGATTTGTTATATGGTGATGTGAATTGTAGAATCAGTTTGTCATGTACATCCTTTGCTTTGAATTTGCATATAAACTTATCTAATTTGTAAGTAGTCCATACTTAATTTGATATGTAGTAAGCCTAATTTAGCTTCAAAACATCTTAATTTGATATGTAGTCAAGTAAGCCTAATTTAGCTTCAAAATATTTTTTTATAATTAAATACTGAATACCTCTTTTAGACATCAAAGTATGAAAGTATAAAGTTCTAAAATACACAATTATTTATGCTTCATAGATTGGAAATATAAGACAAACTTTGTTCTTCTATCTCAATTCAAAAAAAGTTGTTTCTTTGCAATGAAAAATATTGTTGAATCTCATTAACCAAACATTCTTTTGAAATTTAAAGTTGCCTAACATCTTTCATAAGTACTAGTTAAAAACACAACTTTCTACCTCTCAATACATTTTTTATTAAAGGTAAAACATGTTTTGAATGACATTTACAACCCTTTTACAAAATGTTGTAAAAAAAAAAGGTATTGCTAAACAATAGCAAATCAAAGGTCAACAACAAATCGAAAGAGGCTACAACAACACAAAACAAAGAAACACAAAGAAACCGGACTTAACACTAGGAAGGTTTTAACAAAAACAAACAATCGATCAATAGCATAAGTTTGAACACAATTCAAGGATACCAAAGAGATCTGAACTGAAATTTGATGCAAATGGATCATTCTAAGATTCTTTTCATCCAATAGGTTTGGAATATTTTTATTCTTAAGGTCTTACCTCAAGACCTCAATAGAATCTCCAACAACCAAACTATTACTAGAACTCAAAGAATCATGAACCAAAGGATTCACAACATCTTCCTTGTCCCTTAGAAATTTTTGTGGGCTTACAACAGATAAGCCCAAAACATTCCCTTCAAAACAAGTTTTCTTGAAAGTAGGGAATCTTTATAAACAAAGCTTGAGTATAGTGTTTGGTAAAATCTAACCAATCTTAATACAACCACAAAGTCTAGCCAAAAACAAAACATTCATGTCTTTTGTGGCCCTATTCTATGACTACAAAAAGATCTAAGAGTAATTAGGAATACCTCTAAATATCTCTTCATGTTAGTATTCTAATGGGAGCATCAAGAGCCTTACCCAAATAGGGATCGGTTGGATTCTTCTTTGGATATATCAAATCCAGTAGGGTATGTACGCCTCGTTTGTAGCACATTTAGGTGCCTCCTGCAAGGAGTATGGGGTAGTCCCATTGTTGTCACCATATGCAGACCCAAAAATATATGACTGGTATCGTAGACTATAAAATGACCTTTCCTGTTCTTAGTAGTCCACCTTTTCGAAACAAGAACAAATTTTTCAAAGAACCAAGGCCGACCAAGAAAAATACCCTTACTCTCCTCTCAAGAGAAAGAAGGGGGAAGAAACCATCAAGCATGGAAAACACTTGAAACTGACCAGCAACATCCCTCTTTTCGAAGCCCAGCTATGAAAAGAGTATATTCAGACAGAAGCCATAGAACCTCCTAATGAGAGCATTCTCCATAGAAGCAATATCTGTCAACCAAGACATGAAAAATCCAAACCTTGGGGTATGATCCAACAGAGGCAAAGAGCACCTTGATAAGAACAAACCCTAACCACCCATCTAACAATCGTAGCAATAGCCGGAGATGGGGATGGGAACTTCCATGTAGTTCATCCATCCAAATATTAATTTAGCCTAATTCATTAATCAACGTTGTCTGATGAAAGAAGCATGAATTCTCTATCACAATGTTCATTATTATTATGCCAGGATCCTTGAATCACCTATCATACTTACCTCGAACCCCCCCACTTGATTTTATACTTAAGATAGGTACTGCAATTTTTTTGAAACTTGATCTTATGCAACTTTCTTGAGGGATCACAACTATATTATGGCGTCGATTCATAACATTCTTTGTAAGCTCCTTTTCAATGATACCCATAAGGTTAAAAAAATGGGCCATGTGTAATAAATGTCAAAACATTCCTTGTAAGTTCCTTTTCAATGATATACCAAAGTAACTGCACATAGACCAGTTTCAAACTGCTTTGGCCAAATTTGTAATTCTTGTCTGCTTTCTTATCAATTTCTTTTTAACTGTCAAATGGCTAATGCAATTTTCTAAGAGTAATTTCTGGAATTTTCTTATCATGCAGTGGGTACTTAAATATGTAGTTTTCAGAGTTGGACATAGTCTAAGCCTGAAAGGGTAGATCCTTTTAAGAATCCAGTACTTTGCTTCAGTTTAGCAGCATATTTCTAGATGACAAAGAAATATTCTGACCTGTGCATTCTCAAGTCTGCACAAGTAGGGTTTGTCCTTCAACTTGAACTTGTGTATATGTTGTCATCTTTGATTATAATTTTATAGGAAGCATTAAAAGAAGAGGAGCTTATATATAAGATTATTTTTCAAAATAGATAAAAAGAATAATAAAAGATCTTATAATAACTTATCAAATAGGCGGTGTTTTCATTTTGTGTCAAAATTATGTGATATTTTATTAAGATTCAGCTGCATAATTTCTGAGTTAACCTAGGTGACAATTTCTGGGACTAAAAAGGATGCTGGTTATAATAGCAACAAGGAATGAAAATGCCACTTCAACATATGACTACAATTTTTGATGGTTTATGCACCTCATACATCCAATGCAAAATTCCTTCATATTGGCTACTCCTACCATGCAAATTGGAGAAACGTAAGGTCAAGTAATAGATTATTGAAAAGAAAATGGTCAATGGTTTTGGCATCATGACGTCTTTTTTTAAAAATTACGAAAGCAGTTTTCTTGTACTGGCAATTTGTGAGCTTTTTATTCTTAGTTTTTAATGCATTTATTGGATTTTGCTGAAGGACAACGTGGATATTGGAAGTAACAACGGTAGAAGACATAGTAAATTAGATGGCAAAGGGATAGCAATGAACTTTGTGCCAATCTTAGAAGGAATGGAAAAAAAAAAGGAATTTGGAGATAGTAATTCAGGGGGTGGGGGGAAGGAATGGAACCAAGGTTGAAGATGGGATGTAGTTTTACTAATCTAATTAACCTAGGGAAAGTTCCTTGAACCTTAAGTTTTTGTACTGTAAGGAGTTTTCAGATAATCGATGAAGAATTTTCCTTTAAAGTTAAGTTGAATTCAGTAGATAAGAAGAGTTAGGGTTTAATCCTACTGCTAGTGTGTTGAGTTTCTATAACAATCTCAAAAGATAAAAGAAACTATGGGCCTTAACTGTACTAAAGAGGAGTTTGAGATAAGACTCAAAGAGGGATACACATTGTGGTTTGTTAATCTTGGAGAGATGTTGAGAATCATGCAAGCCAATTTTGATGCTATAGAGACAACATAAAAGAAGGAATTGCTGCAGAAGAGAGTGAACAATTTTTATGTTCAGGACAACGAGCAGTCCTACAACCATAAGAGCTAAGGAAGAGTATATAGCTGGAGAAAATATGATCAAATCCATTCTAAAATTGAGAGACAAGTCAAAGCTTGATATCCCTAAGTTTATAGATGGGATTGCAATTAGAAAATTATTTTATATATGATCAAATAGATGACCTAAAGAAAGTAAAGTTACAATGCACCAAGCTAAAAGGTTGTCCATCAAGTGCGATCACGTGCAATTTTAAAAAGTTAAAATGAGAAATGGAAAGATAAAGACTTTGAACACAATTTCAAAGTTAAAACAACAAATTTTTGCACGTTGATTATCCATTAAGTTTGTTTAAGAAGCAAAGGATGAGTTTGAAAGTAAAAATTGACCATAACGGCATGTCAAATGCGAACAGATGAAAATTACCACTTATGTAAATGATCCTGTATTTTCATTTAAAATTAATTTGACATGGCTAAGTTGCATTCTAATCAAGAAACATGTTAGTGTGCTTCAAGAGAACAATATAAGTTGTCAACAGAACAACGAGTGCAGAAGGAACATGTTATAGGGGTAGAAAGAAAATCATTGTCAATCATAAGTAGGTTTCAGAACAAAAATGATTGTCTTTTGAGAATTCTTGAAGGGTGATATATTTTTATTTGGATGCATTCAAGTTGGACTTCTTCTATGTACTTTGATTGGTTAAGTAGTTAATTATTATTTGCTCATCCTTCTTAATACACCATCAAATTGGCATAGAGAAGTTTTAAAACATGCATTTTTAGTTAAATGTAGAAAAATTGATTTGAGCTTCATTGAATTTAGATGAAAGTAGAGGTAGGATTAATCAAACCAAAGTTGATCTGCTATGAGAAGTTGATGAGAGAGAAACCATTGGGTGTCAACTACATAAAAAAGAGTGTGAGATTAGATAGACGAGGAAATAAATATTGGAAGAAGAATATGTCAAACAACAAATGTTGTTAATCTTGAAGAGATGGTGATAGTTATGCAAGCATGGTTTGAATTATAAATAGTCTATTACTGCTTATGTTGCCTCAAAATCATCAACTTTGCAGACCCTAACAATGGCCGGAAATGATACATTTATAGGGATTACCCTTGAAATCATTTATAATTATTTACAATTATTTGCATGCGCCCAAAAAGGAGAGAGAAGAAGAAAGAAGGGAGCCCGAAGGTTTGGATCCTGAGAAAGTGTATTAATGGCGTGCAAGTCTCCTCTTGTACTCTGTACATCCTCTGAACCTGGGACTTGTCTCATTAATGCTAGATCACCGGTCTGTCTCCTTGCCGACTGCTTGTACTATGTCCTAAATGTAAGAATGACGCTCAACTAGCAGGGTAGGTAATGCCTGCGAAACACCCATCTTGCTTGTCAGTTCTATCTAACAGTTGTACCTATACCTTCCCTACCACGAACAGTGTTTGTATTGTAGTATGAATGCAGGTGGCTGAATTTCAGCTTGAGTACGTGAGCCCTGATGACAACACCTGAAAGAATAGAAGGATGGAGGAATAACGAATACCAGAATCTTGTATAATATGGGGATTAAGAATCTCGAAGTCCCTTTGGACTTAAAGAATTAAGAATGAAAGAATAGGGTTCGCGAGGGTCAATCACCCCGGGGCGGCTACTTTATAGCACTCGAACCTTTTGATGCACTCATCTATGGATTCCTTGTTTGGCTTCTTGACTCACTGCACCCGACATTTGGCCTCTTTCAAAGCTACCTTTACCTAGTCTGTATATTCCCTCATCTTCGCGGCAGTCTTTTGCATCTCATATCTATCTAAGATTAATTATGTACACTCATCGATGACCTCTTTATAAAAATTGCAGGAGGAGCCAAATGTTTCCTCCATTTACTCCTCAAAACCAGCCATCAAAGAATAAAAAATGGTGAGTCAGTCCACACTATTCGGGTGGGAACCCATTGTCTCCTATATATATGCTGTGAATTGTGCAACATGATTTTGTATTAATGAAGGGAAGCGAGTGATCAACTTTTGCGCGACATCCATAATGTCCATCCCGAAATTGAGCTTCCAGATACTAATTTCTACAAATTTCTAAGAATGTTTTCCGCCACTATCTCACCTTCGCCTAAGGTGCGTATCTTCTTTAGGCTCTTCATCTGCCTCTCGTGTTGGGCGATGTCAATGTCCCATACAACCACTTTTTTGCAGACCTCGCGCTTGATCTATGTCCCCTCAAAATAATAGTTAATTGACTAAAAAAGGAAGCCACAAAGCTTCCCCTCTTGTTGGGATAAATTTTGGGGTGGATGTGTCAGGATCTTGGGAGGAAATGGGAGAAGCCAACTCCCTCAAAACTTCCTTGTATTGGGCTAATTTACATCTTCTTTGTCTTATACTCTTTCTTGATCCTCTTGTGCACCGTGTTGGTAGCGTCATCGAGGTTGTCGAGTTCCCCCCACTAAGATTGTTTCCCCAGATTGAATTGGGTAATCTAGTAATCCATAGGGGTGACCTCTAATTAGTCTTTATCCAAATGTGCAATGACAACCTCATCCACTGTCTCTCCTTTCTTGTTCCTTTTGGTGGCAAAAGTGTTCTTTTCTTTATTTACCTTCTTCTAAGGCCCAAGTCCAACCATGATGTCCTGGAGGGAGGCCTTCTGATGCTCTAGGGGTTTCTTTCACTTGAACCTAGACTCCAACCATTGGGGTGGGGCTAGGGCATTGAGCTTTGTTTCCATAGTGTCCTGGGAGGCGAACATTGTTCCTCTCTGCCTTTATCTTTGCCCTGGAGGAGGATTCTAGGGAGTCTCCGTCGTTGGCTGCTGAGGAGTAGTCTGCTGTGGAGGAGTCTAGCTACATGTTTACGGTTGCCCCTATTCCTCCGTCCTCTATTTTTCATATTCCTCCTTTTGCCTTTGGAGTTCCTCTCTTGTGAGATCTTCTTACAATCTCTTCTTTGCGATCTCCATGGCCTTTCGATGAGCATCCTCTTGTTGTTTCCTTTTTGCTTCTGCTCTTCGACCTTTTGAGCAGCTTCTTTTTCCCCGAGTAGTCAGGTTTCATTTTCTCGAGCTACTTGTTTGTTCTAGAGGAGCATTTCTTCCGCCTTGGCCCATTCTCTTTCTTTGGCCTCTTTTTGCTCCTTGGCCTTTTGAAGAGACTCTTCTTCCTCCCTTTGAGCTTGCTCCTCTTCCCATCTCTTTTTCTCTACTTCTTCTATCTCTCGGAAGAGGGCAATTTGTTCATTTGGGGTGAGCAACATGTTTATATTGTCGGCCTCCGGAGGGTCGAGCTCTGTGTAGCCTTGTACCTACTCAAGGACTGGCTCCTCTGTAGATGGAATTTGTTGTGGTGACGAAGGAGCCCACGTCTCTGAAAATAGTACATGTGATGGGAATTCTGAGAGGTTGGTGATTGTCTTCTTTGGAGGTGGATGGGCTCCGAAGATTTTCATCTAGGAGCGGATGAGTGGGGCGTCATCATCAGATGAGGTTTCCTTGATTCCCTCATTGATGTTTATTGGCCTTATTTTTGGCTGGGACGTGTTATACACTGAATTTGCACCTCTGATCTCAAGCTCTCTTGGTCTTGATAATCCAGTATAACAAGGGAGTCATCTCAAGGTTGTGGGACCTCTGCTAACCGAGATGAGACCTCCAGATTCTAGGCTGGTTCCTCTTGGATAATCACCTTAGCTTGCTCTTAAACAGGAAAGTAAACTTGAGGGGAAAAGGGTTAGAAGGATTGCATGGAAAGGGAAATAACTGAAAGCAAACTACCTACTAGGTGATGCACCACATTTGACATGAAAACATAACACACACAGGATTAAGTCCTGGGTCAACTAACTTGAATTGGAGGTAAAACACAAATCTCTTTTATAGGCATGCATTAATGTTTCATAACAAGGTCATGATTAAACTTATTAAGAGGAAAGACTTCACAGTTAACAGCTCAAACTAAGACACTAGTTACAACCTGCAAGCAAAACACACTCTTCTGCAAGTAGATGCTAAACATGGGACATGATTAAAAGGAAATAAAATCATTCACAATTAACCCATCAACCATCTACAACGCATACAAACAAGCAGAAAAGAGACAAGGCTGACACAATTCAATAAATTGATTCCAAGAACTTCAAGCTCTGCATATTATTTCTCACAATGAGTTGTAGACTTATGCACAAAAATACACCAAGGACAGAGAAAATGTCACAAGAATGCCTCCTTACATAAATCCGAACCTCTTTACAAATGAGTCCTCAACTCATACTTATGCTTTTTAGCCAACTGCATTTTGGAGAGCAATAACTCCTTGATCGGATTTTGGCCTATCCAGCCACCGCTTAGCCCTTCAAAAGTCTACAAAATACCACTTGGTGACCCAAAAGTCATACCCAGGAAATATCAACATAAATGCCCCTTCACAGAATCCCTCTAGAAGAGTCACAAAAGTCTTTGAATCGCAATAACTTTTCTGCAGACCCCAAAAAATGCATCCTCCGACCTTTCAAAATCTGATCTTTCCATCGTCTGAAAAAATATCTAATCTTTCTGTCTCTGAAAAAATCTGATTATCCCCTTTGCCCTCTGCGAGTGAGCGACGAGCTCTTTGTTCTTTGATCTATCGCACCCTGAATCTCCCTTTCTTTACTGATATTGAAACAAATCTATCTCAGAGATCAGCTGACCGTCCTGTGCATAATTTTTTGAAATTTAGAATTCTCTGATCAACTTTGGAAACCCCCGCAAACTGAGCAAATTATCTCTCTTCTGCAAACTTAACCACCTGGGCTCTGAAAACTTTCAACTACCATCATCGCACAGTCGCTGGCTGTTTAAACTGACTGTTGGATATTAAGCGACTGAGCGACATTCATCTCTTTACCTCATATTCTGTCTGATCGCATACTCGCTCAGCTTTTACTCTGTTTCCATCATGTGCGCGAGTGAGCGACGATATCCATTTTCTACTCGGTCACAAACTCGCGAGCCTGAAAACTTCACTTCATCATTGACTGCGAATGCGCGACAAATGTCTTCTTTCTTTAGTCGCCTGCTCGCGAGCTGTTTTCTCTTTATCTTTTTTGTCTGGGGACTGTGCGATGACTTTATGTTTTCTTCTCGTCGCATCCTCGTAGGTTCCCTTTCTTTTATCTGAGTTGATCGGCGACTGAGCGACACTTTCTTTCCTCAACTCGTCGCATCCTCGCGAGCTGACACTTCATCACCTGAAAACATTAGTGGGTGAGCGATGGCTTGAACAATCTCTTTGGTCGCTCGTTCGCAGACCCTTATAAACCTTGAAAGCTACCTGCGCGACTGTGCGATGCATCCTATCTTTAGCTCGTCGCATACTCGCGCTGCAAAAGACAAACGGGTTAAAACATAAGCGACTGGGCGACTACTGTGACTTGACCTCATCGCGCACTCACGGGACTTAAAACATTGACCCCAAATAGTGAGCGGGTGTGCGACTGCTTGATTTTCTACATGACTCGCTCAGTCGCAAAGCAGGATAGAGACAGCATAACTTAGCAGCGACCGCGTGATGGACATAATTTTAACTCGTCGCTGACTCGCAAACTGGGGACCTGACCTGCAAAAGGCATCGCGACTGCGCGATAGACACTTGAAAATGCCGAACCCGCTCAGTCACGCACAAAACATGACCAGACAAAAATAGATCGCGATTGCGCGATGATCATTATTATAGCTCGTCGCGCACTCGCGCAACTAAAAGACTTTGATTTAAACAGATCGCGATTGCGTGATGAGACAAAAGCATGACTTCAAAAGGGTTTGACCTCTTCTTTGGCGCGGCAAAACAAGATTTAAAATTAGAAAGCCTGGGAAAGAGCAGAAACCAAGAAATTCAAAGAATGCGTATGAATGTGATCCAACAGAACTGAGAATTTTACCCTACTCCATTCAAAACATAGCAAATTCACCCGAAAATTGGTAAACAGGCACTTTAGGAGGGATAAAGGGGTTAGACGGTCACACAGGGCAGACCAGGCCAAATTGCATAGGATGGAAAATTTGGGCAACAGGATGACGAACCTTCTCCAGTCAAGGTGGTCGTAGTGGGAACCAATCCACTAGAAATTTGTTCTTTTGGGGCACCTGTGCTGAGTGTTGTTCTTGGGGGAGCTACAGATGCCAAGGGCACGACCAAAACCCCAAATGTTACTCCTTGATCTATGGTGGAATCCAATTTCCTTGCTTGGTGCATCATCTTCCCCAACTCCTGCATTACAACCATAGGAGAAGCGCCTTCCAGGGGGTCTGTCTGTTTGGAGGATTTACCTCCTTTATTTACTTTCTCCTTCCTTTGCTCGTACTTCTTTGGATCTTGTTTACTTTGTATCTTGGATTTTTGTGAGCTCTTGGGAAGATGGAGGTAAAAAACTGTGATTGTGGGCAATTACTTCCGTAGTGAGTGCCATGATGTCTAACTCTTCTAGTGGGTCCCATCAGACTGGGGAAAGGTGTCGCTGACTTATTTCTTCAGCCTTGTATGACGATGAACCTTCTCCAGTCAAGGTGGTCATAGTGGGCACCAATCCACCAGAAACTTGTTCTTCTGGGGCACCCGTGTTGAGTGTTGTTCTTGGGGGAGCTACAGACACTAAGGGCATGACCAAAATCCCAAATGTTACTCCTTGATCTACGAATTCCAGTTTCCTTGCTTGGTGCATCTTCTTCCCCAACTCCTGCATTACAACCATAGGAGAAGCGCCTTCCAGGGGGTCTATCTATTTGGAGGATTTACCTCCTTATTTACTTTCTCCTTCCTTCGCTCATACTTCTTTGGAGCTTGTTTACTTCATGTCTTGGCTTTTTGTGAGCTCTTGGGAAGATGGAGGTATAAAATTTTGTGATTGTGGGAAATTACTTCTGTAGTGAGTGCCATGATGTCTAACTCTTCTAGTGGGTCCCATCGGACTAGGGAAAGGTGTCGTTGACTTATATCTTCAGCCTTGTATGTCGGGTCCAAAATTTCCTCTTTATCTTTAAAATTCTCTAGAATGTCTTTAGAGTCCAAAACCTCACATCTAAGGGGCGGTCGTGCTATAAAATTGACGTCGCCTCCTGTCAAAATCATCCTGCAAATCATCTTAGAAGTCTTCAACTTCGGGCTTATGTATAGGGTATGCATTAGGAAGAATACCTTTTATTTTCCTCTTCAGGTCGTAGGGATCCTGCTCATAGTCGAACTCCTAGAGTTTTAAGCTCTTTAGCTCAAAAAATGATTCTTTAGCAGCAGTGGTGGATGCACACTTGTAATGACCAAGGCAGAAGTGGAAATCAACTTCAAGCTTATGCTTTTTAGTCATCAATGCCTGTGTGTCCAAGATCTACCTACAAAACTCCAACAAAATTACCTTGTCTGTACAATGTCAGGGAAGGAGGTAAGGCTTCTCGGTAAAACCAACTATTTGCAAATATGTACATGTTCTAAATAGAATAAAACCCTAACACGACTAGGCCACATATTTCACTCAAAAATCACTTAATCCTAAGCTAAGGATGGAAACCCTAAACTATGGAATGGAAAACCACAAAAACAAAAATGAAGAACATGAAAAAAATACGCAAATAATTCAAGAAAGCAATGAAGAAATCCCCACCTACTTGAAATTTGCACGAGAAAACATAGAAATCCACCTGAAAGCACCGAAGAATGCAACAACATCCTTAAAAAATTCAACAATTTAGGTTGTCGGGAAGCTTAGTCGCACTCAGAGATCACAATTCGCTTTTAATCACTTGGTGAATTAAAATGAGCTACGAAAAGACCTTTTATAACATGTTGGGCTAAGTGCATTAAATGCACATTGAGATCCCGAACACTACCAAGAGCCAATCGACCCCAAGTGCATTATGAAAGCTCAAGGTTTGAGGATCTGACCAAAAATAGGGTAAAAAGGGGAACGACTTCAGATTCTCAGACTCCAAAGCACTAAAAGAGAAACAAGGCAAAACAAACAAAAAAAAGGAAAGAAAGGAAAAGAAAAGGGGGGACCCAATATTTTGTCGAACAAAATGTTGGGATGGGTATGTAGGGCATAACAAGATCTTGATTATATAGTTGTCAAAATTATTTAATCAGACAAGTGACAAGAGATAAAATGCGATGACATGACAAAAAATAGATGGCAAGATGACAAAACTGAAAGATAAATCAAAATGACCCAAAATTTAATAAAAATGCAAACAATAGACACAAAACTAGACAAATGACACACTAACAAATAAAGACACAGATGCTTACCATTTTTAGGTGTCTACATATTTGATCTAACCCATTAATCAATTTTCCCTTAATGACAAGTATGGATAAATGTGATACCAACACCAACATAGCCACTCTTTAACTAAAAGACACAATCCTATAAAAGTACCAACAAAGACATAGTGTTGTACATTAAAAGGGGGACATTACAAGTTCTCCCTATCAGAATTTGTTTTCTGTGAAGCAAGATAATGCTAGGTGATCTAGAATATTAGCGAAATCCAAAGTAGCATCCTCTCAACAAACCCTTTTCAATTGCATCGAGAACTTAGTGCTTTTTAATGTACACCCTTTTAAAAAAAAAAAATTCAATTGAAGCAAAGCTACAATGTAATTCACTTAACACTTTCTGATCACTTAATTCCTGAAATGGGCAAGGTGAGAGCATAAAATGTATATAAGACCATAACTAATTACAGAAAAAGACAACACATAAAGTGATCTAGTCAATTAAGGCACTCTAGGTGGCAGAATTAACCAAGTTTACACTCTTTCAATGGAGTGCGCTTGAAGTAAGAACTGAAAAAGGAAAACACACAAGGCGGAAGTTCCAACCTCTTCTCTTCTATGCTTATTCAAGAGTGTGCTATTACAACATAAAGTGGTAAGCATCCTTATGTACACTTATTCAATGGAGTGTGTAATAACATTATAAAGAAAATATGAAACCACTAAAGGTACCACCATCTAAGGTATTACTAGACAACTCAACGTGCATTAAAAAACATCACTTGGAATATAAACTACTGATATATTCTGATATGAAATTATGATCACAAATTGTGAGTACTAAAACAACCCAAAATGAACCAAATGGCTTAAGTATATAAGCACACCTTTATCTGAGGGGATAAATCAGTATATCTTTTAACTTTTAAAATTAATAGCCACAATAATATCAATCACACTATTATCAAAATTTCACTACCCTAGCAATTTTGCTACAAAAGGTACATTTCCAATCAATTGAATTCATTATTGATTTTCAAACAGCAAGATAGAAGACATTGTGGATTCAGAAAAAGAAAGCATTTCATTTGCATTGAACAATGATAAAATTATATTTTTTGAGTTCACTCATTTGAAAACATAAATGCATGTATTCAGACCAGTTCAAATTGAAAACCTCACACAAGCCGTGAGTATAGCCTATCATTTCTCCTACAGTTTTAAAACATAATTAAAAAAAGACAGAATAGGAAAGACATAGGTCAAAGTTAACCAATCATTGCATGTTTCTTTGACTGGTTATAACTGGTGAGGTTGGTTGGTCTTGAGTTTGTTTCATCTTTACGAGTCTTCCAGCAAGATCTTGTATCCTACAAGATTGAGTACAATGAGGTTAGATCCCAATATGGATCTAAGCAATGACTAGTTACCTTAAAATTACTCTATGCCTATGTTGTAGTTTTAATGTTGTCCTAAATCGGAAAAAGAAAACATCAGAATGCTAAAGTGCTTGTGAGAAAGGAAATTTATGCTAATGTGTTTGTTCCATGTGCAGGAAGATAATTATTTCAATGTATATGTGCCCCTAACCGAGGCTCCCTTCGGGTATGAGCCCGACATATGCATTAGAATAATTACTTTAACATGTGTCACAATCAAGAAAGAAATATATAATGTTAAAGGGACATATTGTTTCCAATATGAAACCTTTCGTTATAATGCAAATTGACAAGCTAAGCTTATTTAAGGGACAAAAGTCTTGAGTTGAAACCTTATAGGCTAGAAAAGTAATAGGAAATGATCCGCAAAGACAACTACCAAGGTGGAAATCTATGACATGCATCTCTTATCAGAATTCAAATGAAACTAGAAAAGATGCAAATTTAAATGTAGAGTAACAAAAAGTTCCATTCAAGCCAGCCCCAATTGGAAAAAAATAATCTACAGCAAATGAAGATGCAATTTTCCATAACAACATTGCAGAAAATAGATAGAAAGCCACAGAGAAGATGCAAATTGTAGTGGTTGAAATTTCCAATTTCAACACATTTACCCAGATGCAGGAGTTCAAGGCATTTTCAGTACAACAATAGCAAAAGAAGTTTACAACATAAGCAATGCAGTGACAATCATGAGCCAAGCACATCAAGACCAATAACCGTTGAATATGAACGGGGTAATCATGATAGAAACAAAGATGTGTTCATTCAAAGCATGTTGAAATGATGAGTTTTTCTGGGTGGTAGTGCTTCAATAGATTTTTGTTCATACCCAGATGAACATTTTCAGAGTTTCATTTTTTTATGCAAAAGAGCATATGCTAGAGGAGAACGAGGAGAGGAAAGAAATAGTAAGAAGTTCTCTATTTTAACACATTTTTTATACAATAGACATCAACTACTGGAGATGTAAAGAATATACCAATGATGCAACAAATGTTCCAGTCACAGTCGAAAACCCCATATGGCGGATTCAATACAAAACAATAATGCTTCTTTTGCAACAGATATGAAAAGATACAATAATTTTTTCAGACTTCAGAAAACAACAGCATGACAGCAAGTCTAAACACCAGTTGAAGCCACGTTTCTTTTCATGGTGAGTTCAGAATAACAAGTATTTCAGGGCAATTTTTACACATTTTCATTTATACCCAGATGTAGATTTTCAAGAGACAACAACAGGGAAAAACAAATTTCTTTTATGGAGTCACATTTTTAAAGGAAAGAATATCAGCGTAGTATAACAACAACATGAGTTTCTTCCAAGTATGGCGGTTGGCTTTACTTTCAACCAAAGGTTCTTTTATGGAGCCCATGTTTTCAGTGACAAAGAAAGATGCATATTTTCAAAATGTTTTCCTTTACAAAAGCCATGTTTTCTTGGGAGCATTTACACAGTAAACAGAGTGAGATCCTTTCATGGCAGCCACCCAAAATGAAGTATTCCAAAGGCAGATTTAATGTAACAGTAGCAGCATATACGTTTTTCTCTCCAAACAAAGAAAGCAAATTGCATATAAAAAAAAGACAAGAATGTATTCAATACTATTCAATACCCGCATTATCAAAGTTTCTTGCAATCATTTCCTCCATGGAGGCCACGTTCAGGAAGAAACCATTTAAAGTGGAAGACATCGAGTTGAACTGCAGAGTGTTTTCCTTCAATGGCGGCTGAAATAACATTTTCTTTCTTCCATGGCATTTTCCTAGGGTTTCAAAACCCTTTCCAACAGCTGTTGTGTTTCTTCCAAATGCATCGATGAAATGACAAGCAATTTCTTTATGTTTTGCTTTTAGGGTAAAAGTCATTATATCATTTTTAAGTTTCTTTGAAGTCCGATGGATATGTTGTATCAGATTTAGCTTACAAAACATTTAAAATAATAACTCACAAATCCAAATGTTATATAAGTATTTTAAATAATATAATAGCCTATTACATAAATATTTTAAGTAATGTGTTATTATATTATTTAAAATATTTATTTAATGAGTTAATTTATTTTTAAAGAAAATTTGCAAACAATGTAATTAAATAATAATTAATTGATGTTTTATAAATCAATTAATTATTATTTAAAATTTGCAAATCTAAAAGACAACACTTAAGGTCCATTTTCGGATTTGGAGGAATAAGGGGTTGAAAAGTCAAGAGGTGATGCATGCAAAGAGGGAGAGGTGTTGTTTTGACTTGCTGTTACTAGTTGTTATGGATCTGGACTCTTTTATGAGTCATTTGAGTCATTTTAGGAGTTATTATGGCCAAACTGAAGTGATCACTCATGGTATATGGACAAATGGGTCTTTTAGACCATTTGGAGTTCTTAAGTGGAGGTTTAGTGGCCACTTTTTTAGGGATTTCTCTCACATCTGACCCCTACATTTTGAAATGCACTTTCCACTTTTAGGGGGTTGTAGGTGAGAGTTTTTTCTATTTATCATTTCTCCTTATGCATTGTGAGGTAGGGGAGTTTTGGGAAGAGCATATTGATGCACATGTGACATTCTGTCCTTGGCATTTTTCCTCTTCATTTTCTGATCCATTCATGTGTTGAGCATTGTTTTGTTTCCTTTGAGCAAAATATATATACAGTGGACCTGTTTAGGAGAGCTCCTTATTTTGCAGATTCATTGATTGATGATTTGATGTGTTGTTTTCTAACCTCAAATTTTGTCTCATTTTTCTGCACTTCTAAATGATAGTTATGTGTTATTCATAGGCTGTGAGTTATACACATGTTGATAGATTTTGAATGTGGGCAAACCCCTTTCAATTTTATCATTTAAGATTTTTCTCATGAAGCACTTATATGAATGACAGTTAATCCAATAATTTGTGTCTGAGTTGTATTAGGTCCAGTTGTTCATTCTGCAAGGATAGAACATTGTTTTTCATCTTAATCTGGTGTATCACCTCACTTTTACAGTTTTCATCTAGGTTGTTACTTAAATTCCTTCTTATCCTTTTTCCCTCAAGTTTACAGTTTGATTAGAATAGGTGAATACCAAGTTATATCTTGATAGGAGCCGACCTAGAACCCGGAGGTTCAGTCACACTTAAAGTTTACACACAAGCTAGTGATTGTTCCAATGTTACTCCAAAATTGCTCAAGTTTCAGGACTTAGCATCTGGGTGCAAAATTTTGGAGCTAACACACACAAAATCAACAATTAAGAACATGATTTATGTGGAAACCCTTTTGGAGAAATCATGATAAAAATACTTGCTTCTATAAAATTCTTTTACAAACTTTGTAGGCACCAAACTACTAGAAACATCAATCCCTAATAATCTTTGTAGGCACCAATCCATTGGAGACACCAATCCTTACTCTAATCACCAACTTAGCAACTAACATCAATCTCTTCTATTGAGAGGCACCCTCTAATACAAATTTTTTTAGTCTATTCGGGAATGATTCTCCTTACAAAATCCACTATAAATTTGCTCATATCTGATCTAACTCTGCTTATAAATATGTCATAATTCTGCTTATATATCTACTCATAAATCTACTATAATCTTATATTTTTTTCTCAAATCTTCTTGTGCTTGTATGATAAATCTTTCTATTCTCCATACACACTTTATAGAATTTATTTATATCTTCATGAAGGAGGAAAACTTTATCAAACAACATGGCATTTGCAGAGGGCAACACTTCATCTTATATGCAAACTCCACAACACTTTGGCACTCACCATTAGGGGTCAACCACTTTTAAAACTATTTATTTGCTATAAACATGGATTGATCTATTTTTTAACTATTAATTTAATTTTATCTAACTCTAAATGTGGGCATCAAAATATGGGTCAGCCAATATACAAGTCAAAATAAAATATGATAAATGTTCTTCATGAAAAAATCATAGTCGGCCTCCATTTAATATTATTTCCTCTAGGGTTGACCATCCATCATCGTGATTTAATTAATTCCTCCTAGTGAGTTCGCAAGGCATAGTGAATTCGCAAGGCAAAGTCTTTAATGAGGGTTTTCCTTAAATGATATTTAGTGGCCTTTGGCCTTTGATTTTCTATAACAACATGATCCAACAATAATCCAATAATCTCCTTTGACATCAATGACAATAATCCAACAATCACCCACTTTTTGAGTTAAACCTTTGCGGCATCGCACCTGAAAGACATGTGGAGATGGTGGGCCAAATTGTGACTTAAGTGAAAATAAAGCACGAACATGATCTTTTAAATCTAACAATGGACATGATCCCGCAATCAACAAATGCAGCATGTTTACTCCTTCATAGCATCGCACCTGAGTGACACGTGGAAAGTGGTTAGCGCATAAAGAAGGCTAATCATCGATCGGTTCAGATTTGATCCAACGGTTGGCGCAATCCCTTAAATAGAAGATACACGATGATTATTCATCGCGGGATTGAGTCGTGTTGACAAGTGTCCATCTAAGATCAAAGGCCAAAAGAGGTTCATGTACCGTCAGATCTATTTTCATCATGTCATGGGCGTGATACCGCAAAGATCAAGGTGCAAGAAAGTTATTCATCGCGTGTTCACGCCTTTGTGCAGCGTGGCAGATTGTGGGTCCAGACTGCGGTTGAAGATAAAGTTAAAGTTTTGACAGATCAAATCATATAAAGTGGCTGACACTATCATGCAAAGAAAGGATGTGGTGAAGTTATCCATTATAGCATTGTGACTGTTTGCTACGTGGCTTTCTCAGATCGTAGGACCAAGAGGTAAAGGATTGAGCATGTCTATTTTAATCTGACAGTGGGCACTATCTCGTAAAGAGGAGATGATCAATGTTTATTCATTAAGGAATCGCGCCTGGTTGCCATGTAGAAGATCAGATCGTGGGTCCAGGTTTTTAAACAGAGATAAAGGAAAGTCAAATTTGAGAGGATCTAACGACTGGCGTGTTTCTACTATGAAAAATTGAAGCCTTTTTAATTCATCATGAAATCACGCCTGCGTGATGCATATCCATATCTGATCTTGGCTTGTGAGTGTTTTAAAAAGAGATCAATGGTGGTGTTTTAAAGTTGAATAAAGGTTTTGATCTCGACCATCGATGGGGTTTTCCGCGCCAGGTGTAGCCATTATATCATATTTTTGAATATTCAAATGATTTCCATAGGGTTTCATGGCGGTGGCTCTGCATTTCATGCTGCTGAGTAATAAATAGATCAATCAAATTTTATAGGTCAAATTTATGAGGCCATAGGGTGTTGTGAGGATAAACATTTGATGACTGTGGTTTCATTTTTGTCGACTGGTGTTGTTTTAGGGTTCTGATCAGATTTTTGATGGACCTGCATTTATTGACCGAGTTAATATTTTTAGACAAGTGGTTATGCAGATCAAATTCTTGTTTGGATCTTTTGAAGAAAGATCAGTTGGTTGGAGAAAGAAACTTGGTACAGAATCAGATATGGAGGGACACATGTCAAATGGATATCAATTCTAGGGTTTTCCTCTACTATAAATGTCTTTATTTTCTTTTTTGTAGGGGTTCTCGTTTCTCTAAAATTCAGGGTAGGTTCCAAGTGTGGTTCCTTTGTAAATATTATGCATTTTCTCTACATATAGGGTGTTCTTGATCTCTTTCTGGTTTCAGAGAAGAACATGAATTGTAATAGTTAGCTTTATGAATGAAACTTTAGTATTGTCATACTATTATCAAGTTGTCTCCATTATGCTTCCTAAATCATAGAGACTAATGCATCAATGGTGTTTTGGTTTTGCCCATCGTTGATCAACAATGAAGTCATTTAGAGGATGACTGTGATTTAGGATTTGTTTTCAGATGTGTATGAGCTTGGGTATCAAGGATATTGTAAACTTGTCTTTTAGTGGATGTTGATTAATGTATTGTATATTCCAAGGTCTCTTCCAAGTGGAGGGTTAAATACTTTGAATAAGTAGTTTCATATTTGAACACACTGGTGGATCCATAAGTAGAACTTGAAGATCAAGGTATGTTTGATGCAGAGTTACAAGACTCTGCAAGTCTCGAGGTGAGTCAGGTTTCCAGAGTCTAACTGACTCTAGACTCAAACTTGCCCGAGTCCAGTAGTGTCTAGTCAGACTCGTCGAGTCTGTGGACTCTCTGGACTCTCCGAGTCCCGAGCCCAAGACTCTGTCATGGCAGTAGTCTTAAAAAGTGTAAAATAAAACATTTTTTTATATTTTTGTTTTCTTTTTTTGGTTTATATTCCATAGATCTGTATCTTCTCACACAACATTTTAAATCCCTCCAATAAGAGGCATATTAATGTCATAAATTGCACATTTTATCTCTGACATGATACTGATGCATAAATCATGCAATAGTTTATTACAACAGTCAACAAAGAATACTGTGCACTAATGTAGGCCAGTAACCTAGTAAAGTGATACATTTTAAGGCTTTTCAAAGTGTTACTATTATAAAAGAGCATCATAGACTATATCAGCAACAAGGGTTCCCAAAACTAGAACCAATTTTCAAAAGATTGTTGTTTGGCTCATTTTATTAGTCATTTATAAATTGTTGATAATTCCCATTTTATTACTTAAACCAGTAGCTTGTAACCAAGAGTAATTAAATTAAAAACAAAAGTTGTAATAAAAAACTGAACATCCATTCCAATGATATTCTCCACACCTAGACCAAACATCGAGAACCTAGTTTAGTTTCTTTGAACCAAAAAAATCAGAAGCTTGTTTCTCAACTCACTGTGACTTTGCTAGTTGTGGTTCAGTTATAGATTAGTATCTGTAAATTTTAGTTTTCATAATCTATACTCACAAAAAATATTCTTCTTAGATGGCTGATCAACCATATTATAAGGATAAATTGAACTGTTGAAGCTACATGTTCCTCAGAGTGGTAAATTGAACTGTTAAAGTTACAACTACTTTTGATTCCATGGATTTCATATTCCATGAATATTGTAGAAATTTGACAGTGAAACTATTTATATTTCAGTTTCTAGTTTGTTATTTAGTTTAACAATTTATAACTTTATACATTCGTGATCTATGTAAAGTTATAAACTTGTATACGTGTGCAAAGTAGCTTCTATTCATCTCAATTATTGTGTATTTGATGTTAATTGACTAAATGATGCATGAAAAATGCTTTAAATCATTAAAAATCTTTGAATTTCTTGGGTTTTTTTATTTGCCGAGTCCAGCCACCGAGGCCGAGTCCAAGGCCAATCTGACCTTGTCGAGTCTGAGACTTGTAACTATGGTTTGATGTAAGACATTAGACATATTAGAATGTGTTGTTTCCTTTGTTCATAATCTTCCTTTTGCAATTTTATGTTTGAATCTATTTCCCATTGGATAAGGCACTGGTCTATGAGGGATCTGGGGTATTTCAGGGATCCATTAATCAAAAACATCAAAGAAAATCTTTTCCCTTTCATGTTGATAGGAGGAAGTTAGAGTAGGTCTAGTTTTCAAACATACTTTACGCAAGTGGGATACTGCATAAGACTTAGTGAACACAGAGGTAGTTGTTACCTATAGGTTTGAAAGCTATTCCACAGTTATATATCTACAAGCTATTGTTTGTCAAAGGGGTTTATGTGTGTGAAGATTAGGTATACCTGCCTGAGTGATGTGGAGCTCAAAGTGAAGGAGGATTTAATCCTCATTAATTGGACTTGTCTCTTATCTCCTTTCTGTTGAGGGTGTTGAGTTTGTGTCCTAGGTTTTTAATCCCATAACCTGGTCTCAGAATCTCATCTAGGAAAGGAGATTGCAAGAAAAAGCTCCAACAGATGTTTCAGTTGATTGCTATTTTCAAAAAGAGGAAGCAACAAATATTTTGGACAGAGTTAATCATTAACTCTTTTTGTGAACAATTGTTATAAGTATCTACTACTCTGACATTTTATACGAGTTCATATCTTGTGTATATTGCTGCATCTTTCTAAGCATTATTAGGACTTTCCTATGATTGGGATAGAAGTAAATTACCATGATGGAGATACTTCAGTTAGTTACCCATGGCCATAAGGAGAAATCATTACCACAAACTTCAAGATGCCTTCTTTGGTAACTTCATGTGCCTTTTTGATAGAACACTTGAGAAGAAGGGTTTCAGAGGCAGCACTGAGAGAGGTAAATGAGTATGGGTGCATGTTTCTACAATTCTTGACTTTCACTTACATGAAAATCGGATGCTTCAATGATCACCCATACATGTTTCCAAGATACCCAACTGACAAGATTGTTTTGATAGATTTGGGAAGGAAATTGATGTATGTGCATGCTAAGCGATTTACAATACATAATCCCAAATTTTCAATTTCCACCCAACTTCCCCTAGTAATTGGCAAGTATTCACTTCTATTGTAAAGACAAAGGCTATGGAAACTAAACTGCAGGAGATTAAACTCAAGAAATTTAAAACTAAAGGTGATTTTAACTATCAAGGCATGAAGGAAAAGATCAAGAGGTCTTTCACTCATGTTCATTGTATTGAATATTTATGGATAGACCTTCATACAAATAAGGACATTAGAAGGATGAACTATTGCAAACTTACCATGGAATAGATCATTGATATGGATCTTGCTAACATTCCAGAAGGAATGCACAATGGAGACATACTAGATCCAGAGTATGAGGAAGTGAGGGTTGCAACTCCAGATCTCCCCTCAATTCAGTGGTCGTTGAAAGAAATTTTTTCCATAACTGACAGATTCCAATCCATCATGTGTAATACTCATGCTTGACTTAAGTGTAGGGGTATTAAGATGATAATATTCAAATCAAGGTCAGATGGTGATGGGCCGAAAGTCAAAGGTGAGAACTAAGAGTAAAGAGAATTCCCCCTCATGTGGAACCATAATAAAGTTGAAGATCAAATTGAAGGAGAAGACTTACGAGGATTCTTCGGGAAAAGGAAAAGAACAAGTATTGATTCATGAGATTTTTAAGGAAGAAGATGATGAATAAAAAAGGAAGTACACGTACTTCCAATGACACCAGATGCACTCTGATGAGCCCTGTTGGCTCAACCTAAATGCAACCTGGCAACTAACTGAGTTCTTTTTGTATTTTTTGGGAATATATGTTTTTTTTGGTCTTTTCTACTGTGATAATGAAGACCAACCACACTTGAAAGAAATAGATAAAAACTAAACTAAAATTCCAAAGCATAAATTGCAAATGCTTTATTTAAATAAATATATACAATGCTTTCTTGTTTCCAAATTCAAATATTGAAATGTTATTGCAAAATTAATTCAACCTGATGATGAAATGCAACCCATGTGTTAAGCCAAAACTCTCCAATTTTTTGATTGCAAATATCACTACCAAGCCAACATCCAATATGATATGGAATGATGGTGTAGATGTTGTGCGTTTGGTCTAGTAAACCTCGTGCCAATGCTGATAAACCCCACGTTCCTGAATGTTTCTGTACGAAAGCCTTTAAAAACTCAAAGATATATTCTAGAGAATGTGAATCATCACTCTTATTCCTGTAGCTATTATAATTTGGAAATGACTTTCAATCTCATTTGAAAATCTATCAAAAAATTTGAATTTAAGCTCATTAATGGCTCCTAGCTGAAACCATCACCGAATTGCACAATTTCACTGGATCGTTCACCAATTCAAAGTGCTAGAACTATGAAGAATTACCAATTCTCCTAGAAAATGTTGAAACCCCTGGACATACTCCAGTGACTTCTCAAAACAAGCAAATTCATTCATTCACATAGTGGTTTGATTTCTCTTCCTCAGCTTTTATAATTCTACCAAAAAGTTCGAACGATGAATCTTCTTCAATAAGGCACTTTAATGATTTTCATATTTTCTTTTGTTGTCAAGAGTTAACTTTGCAAACTCCTAATTCTTGGGCACCATTACTAAAATAAATGTTTAATGACATTTAATGATGTCTTTGGCCCCTTTCATTTTATTAACTTTATAATATCCTTTATAAATAATTATTAATAAAGAACATTTTATTATTAATTAATATAGAACTTGAGCCATTAATCTTGTTCCACTTAGTCAATTGATGATCTCTGCTAATACCCAGTCCAGACGCTCTGCCAAAAATAGAAACATGAGTATAATTGACTTACTATAAATAGTAATTCCTTGAATAACTACTCCAATAATTGGTGCCAAATCTCAACATTGTCACCAACATGTTCAGTGCCCTACTAAAGATAGAAATCTTGAATTTCCTGAAATAAACACTTATTATAAATAGTAAGAGTACCAAATTGATCCAAATGAGGAGCAATCATGAACACTCATGTCCTCTGAAAAGAGAATTGGCCTCTGGTTCTTCCAACTAAGACCCCCTAACCATCTGACTTAGCCTACGAGGGCCACTGATAGGCTAATCCCATCTACAAACTAAGATGAGCTAAAATAGGGATATTACATGCACGATCTTCCCCTAGTGAAACTCCACAGGTATTCATTCCTGTGGATGCATATATTTTCATGATTGATGTTGATGTTGACTCTTTCTCTATAGTTTTGATTCTCTTGTGGCACCTTTTGCATCTTCCCAAGCCATTGAGTCTATTCATAATACGCCTCGTAATAACTTGGCTAGTGTATTCTATTATGATTGCCACCCATGTTCACCCATAAATCCTTTTATGGAAGGCTAATCTGTCCTAAGTGACTTTGATAGGTTCATGTCAGAATCAATGCCTCATGTCATTACAGGAACTATTCCCACTGCTATCTAAACCAAAACACCAATGATTGTTTCCACCACAACATTTACTCAACCCACCTAATCACAAACTACAACCAAAGAGACTCAGGTTGTCCTTTCAGATCTTCCTTCTTGGCTAAGTGTCGTTGTTCCTAAAAGGAAGAAACAAGAGGTTTTTCCAGATGACTTTGACTTTGAGCAGCTAAAGAAAGTTAGAACCAAGGGTACCAAGAGAGATAAAACTATTTCAAGGGTTCGAGTAGACAAAGACAACAAAATATGTGGAGATAGATGAACCCCTTGCAAAAAATCCTTGGGATGAAATGCACCTTGCCGACTTTAGGATCACTAGATTCGATTTGGGCAAGCAAACACATAATGGTATAATCAATGATGCTCAATAATTTGTAGAAATGCTAGCATAAGAGAGTGATGAGATAAAAAATGACCAGTTGAAAGGACAAAATGATTTTCTCATGGTAGTAATTCAAAATATTACCTAATCCTCAGAGCAGGTTGATCCATTGGCATCTTCCATTGCAGAGGAGTCCATTCGAAAGGTTGTGAGGGATGGGAAGATGGCTACAAACATTAATACATGGGTGGATTAGATGATGGCACATACGAAAAATTTGGTAAAGAAAGCACTCCAAGTGCTCACATATGCTAGAACAGTGATGTCCCAATTAAATGAATTTCTAAGAATTTTCAATCAAAACTTGGAGTCACTTGAAAAGGACTTGAAAATATGGAATAATTTTTTAGATTTGAAACTGGAGATGTGCGAGAATAGAGTAATACCTTCTCACGAGAAATATATTAAATCCACAAAGATTTTGGTGGATAGGGGCCAAGTCATTGAGGGTCAAATTACAAAATTGGAAGTGAATAGAAACTTGTGCCAAGAGCAGGAAATCCATACCAAGTTTGTAGAGATATCATGTAAACTGGTAAATGATGACCAAGAGTTCATTTTAGAAGACACTGCGGTCTCAATACTCCTGCTAATGATCTATCTAGAGCTTGAGGTGGATCACTTCATGCTAACTTCCCTTCACAAGCTCATCGACTACCAATTCTCATTCAATCTTCTTCAAACTATTCTTGAGGAAAGCAGTACCATAATTTCTAAATGTTCAGATGTAGTCCTCAAAACAACTGTTATTGCAGAGAACACCGGTGTGTTGAACCTAAGTGAAATACAAGAGAGCATTTGTAATGAACCAAAATTGGCCTCATCTTTAAACCATAAAATTTTAATCAATTATTGTGGAAATCATATAGTTGACATTTTGTCAAATAGTTGGCAGGCAATCTGGCACTGGGCTTAACCTAGCTTGTAGATAATTTCAACTACTTGTTTGATATTATGATATCCCTCCACTGATTTGTAGAAGGATTTGAAAGCATATATAATTTCTTTCATCTAAATAATCACAACTTTCATATCATTACAATTTAAACAACGTACTTCACTGTTTCAAAATTCTAGAAATTAAATTTCAATTGCCAAGATCACATCTTCTTACATATGCATTTAACAATTATTACAATACCAACTATATCCATGCCTTATACAAAATGTCTTAGTTTTGTTACAAAGAAAAAAATGATTTAATTAAAAGAACCTATTATTAAACGCATTGAATGATAGTGGCGGCTGCTGAGACATTTATACTGGTCCACGTGCTAAGTGGCTGGCTCGTAATGTCAACAGCAACAATATAATGCTTTGACCTGCTACCCTTCACCTGAGGTAGTATCCACACAGGGAGGTGGCACATACTTTCTGCTAGAGGGCTGACATTTCCTTCAGCAATGGATGTCATCATCTTCTTCTCTTTTCTCAGCCGCTAAGTATGAGACTCCAACAGTCTCAAATCCACGCACACCCTCACTGATTTGTAAAAAACTCTCAAAACTTCCAAAACTCGCCACGCCTCTAGCAGTAGAATTCGATTCCCAGCTAGGTGATTGAAATCAAGACTAGTAATGATTTCTTCTAAATTCTAGTAGATAAGAATGGCCTCTTCAAGCAAGCCATAGTTCAGTGATGATTCAATTTTCAGAATTGAATCCTTCCTCCATTCATAGGAAAAACAATACGAAGGAAAAATGATTGGTTATACAACAACAACCAAGAGAGACAATCGATCATGCAACAACAATCGATTGAGGATTAGATGAAGAAGAATTAGTCTTTAATCAACTAATTTGACCCTTCAGCTAGGGCTTAGATAAGTAGGAACAAATCCCAAGAACAATTTTCAATAATCAATATTCGATGCTTTACTTCACAAATGAGCATGTATTTATAATTCCTTGGTCTCCAAAGTTTCCAAAAACCATCATCAATTAACTGCTCTTCATAATATGAACTTCTAAATCATTATAATAATAATAAAGTATTATTATTATTACTATATCGCCTTATTATTAATTAATAACATATTGTTATTAATTGTAAGATAAGAAAATGGAATGATGTTGTTAAAATGTAATAGATAAGGTATAGAAATGATTGATTTGATTTATAGATTGTTTGTGAATTGATTATCTTGAAATGTAAGGTGTTAATGTGTAGATTGTTCTTTGAATTACCTAGATTGTATTGGATTCTTTTAACCTTGATTGAATTGAATTGATTATGTATTGAAATTGTGATTAAGGAGAATATAAGATGTTCCTTTTCAATTCCCAAATGCACAAATGGGAGATCCAAGTTGATCAACCCAAGAGAAGGGTTAATGCACAAATGAATCAACTATTTGGAAAGGAAAATAATAAAGGAGATACCTTAAATTCTATAATTTATATATATAGAAAGGATATATGACTGTAATTGAAAAGATCTGAGAAATGCACTAACCTTGAAATATTGTAGATCAAAGAATGCTATTTTCTAAGGTCTGTAGACTGTTTCTGGAAAAATTGATAGTTGTTACCAAACCGAAACGCAGAGACGAACAAAACCCAGAAATTATTTTCCGTTCTGATGTCGTATTATGAAAAAGGTCAACTTTGACCCACAAATGTCAACCCTGACCCAATAATGTTGACCCTGACCTGCACAGATCTGAAAGTGACTTTGTTCACGGATCCTGAAAGTTTGTCGAAAAGGGTATCCAGATCTGGGTTCAAATCCACTGTTCTGTACCTGTACCTGCAAGAAAAAGGAGATTGT
>MU224112.1:1433923-1503388 GCA_018584345.1 Thuja plicata
AATTAAAAATGAGTACGCACAAGTGACAAGTATACATGTATGCTTAATCAATCTAAAATACTTAATTACCTTCCCCTTGTCAACATGAGATGCCTAAACCCCCTCACATTGCCCCCCAGTGGCAACTAGTGAAACCTACATCAGTATGTAATAAGATGATCATAAAAATTAGAAAATACATGAATACAATATTATAATAGAAGGAAACCAATGAGTACATTAAAACATATGTACCGTGGAAGTGTCAAGGCCAAATGAAATGGTTGAAACCATGGGCCCCTCCACCTATGTCATCTCCTCCTCTATCATCAACTGGACATAAATGAAACACATAAAAAAACATAAGTGGGCAATCATTATAAGAAAATTCTATTAAAAATACGAACGTTTAAAATTAAATGTACAATGTAACAAGTTAATTGTTTACTCTTACCATAACAGTAGGAGTCCATGGCTCTATATGCCCCTGGTGCACATCTCCATGGGGTGTTTCAGTGCATGTAGTGTTTTGTGTAGTATCATCCACCTCGAACACATAGTTATATGCATCACTATCATTCAGGGGACCCAAGCACATATTCTTGCACATAACGCAAGTATGAGGCACACAAACATGTGAGCTCATGGAGGATGTGGAAGGGCCAGAAGCATCAGTATGAGGAGGCAACAATGCCGCACTCTACCTAATGAGTAGATCACTCAAATGGTGAATGGCTTGAATAGTTTGTGAGCCGGCCTAAGCAATAATGTCAGGATGCTGCACTGTGGGAGGTGGTGAAATCTTGGGAGGGGGGGCATATGTGTGGGATTTCACCTGATGTGCCCCTGGCCTGTCTTGGGGAGCGCCTAAGCCCATGCCCTGGTTCAAACTCATGCTCCAGTAATTGACTTTGTAATCGAGCACAAATTCAGCATACAATTTTCGTATGAAATACAATGGGACATCCAAATTGTTGTGGGGTGGTCTATCAAAAACCATCCACCATCGATCCTAAAAGTTGTTACGTATTGCCTCATTTGTACACCATTTAATTGACAACTTGGTTTTTTTGGGGCCCACTTTTAAACCGATTTTGGGATCAACAAAAATGTTACATATGCCATGTTTTGTTATGTTTAGATCAAAAACTTGATCGTAGTCAAGCCCATCATCAAATTGGGTGTGCATGGATTCACGCCAAAGAAGTACAACATTTTGTTGTTCTGTGAGTTTCTCCATGCTCTCAATGATGGAGGTCAGCGTGGAAAACATGGTACACAAGGTGGGGATATTCGCATATGTGTTCTAGTATCCTCTAAGCTAATTTAGATTATCTCCTATGAGATCTTGTATTGGTCGAGGGCTTGAGAACGGTTGGTCTTCTGAAGGTGGGGGATTGTTTTGATGTGGTTCTGGATTGTTCGTGGACTGAGAGGGAGGGTTTTCGGATTGGTCTGAATCCATGTCTGATTCAAAAACAATATAGAATAAACAATATCAATTGCAACTCTAGTTTATAATAAATTTTACAAAATAATACACAATATCATATAAAACCTAGTTTTAAAAAAAAACAATAAATTTTAATGCAAAAACAAAAAACAATAACGAAACAACTATATTTCACTTACCTGGTGTACTGGAGGAAATCTGATATCAGATACCTATCTGATATATGATTTTGTTGGCTCGGTATCGCTGCTTCAACGTTTTCACAATGAAAATGTTGAACGCAGCTGCGGGCAACAATATATTGCTACTAATGGATATCGGATATTCGATATTATCAGACATCCGATATTATCAGACATGTGATATTATCTATAGTAGGCCTGGGTGTCAGTAACTTAGCATTACTATGGACATGGAATCAGTAACAATTGTGTATGCTAGCATTATCATATGGTTAATTTTGATGGACCATATCAAAAGTCAACAAACTTTTGGGTGCGCTTTTGGACGAGTGAAAAACTCATTTTTTTCATATCGCCACTTTTTGGCATACCATGATCCTACACACACCCTAGTGCATATCCTATGATCGTTGCAGTCCATGAGACCACATTTCTTTGAAGTATTTTCTCAAACATTTGACATTCTTGTTTATCGTTCCATATTTTTCTTACATGTCTACCATTGCACAAACTTTCAAACGGATGCAGATTGACTAAAATAGAATCTTTGTCAACATCTACCTCGCCTGTGCCAATATGGAAGCTTCGAGACAGCATAAGGGCATCCATCGAAGCAAAACAAAATATGAAGTTTCATCAGATGTTGTAGTTACAGGTATGTGTGTATTGAAAATATGGACACATGGACAAGGCATGAGAGAGGTACAATCTCAGTGAATACAGTGATTGTTGGATATGTTTACAGATTTTGAAAGCACAGAACAGAACACATCAACTGTTTGACAAAATGCCTCAAGGAAATGTGGCTACAGGGGGCATGATTTCATAAAATGCACAAAATCAATTTGTTGATAAGGCTATTGAAACTTTCAAGCAGACATAATTAACAGGATATGCAAGGCATGGATATGGAGAAAGGGCGATGTGTTTGAGCATCATTACCAATTCCAAAGAGTTTGGAGATTACAGTATGGGTTCCCTCAGCAGCAAAAACTTCAACTATTCCTAATGAAACTAATTTTGCATACAATAAACTCACGACTCCATAACCTATAAAAATGACATGTACAGGTATTGCAAGGGATTCAAACTATACCTGTTTTGAGAGCATGTCGACAGCAATAACATCTTGCAAAGTAAAAAGTTGGAGATATGTCCACATGGCTTGCTCAAAAACTGCATGTAATCAATTATATCTGGATGGCTTCCATGCAAACCTATCCTTCCCAGCACACAACTCAATATTCCTTCCCTCAAAATGCATATCTATTCTCTGTCATAACACTCTAATTACTAGCACAAAAGTACATTTCTAATATGGGTTTAGCAGGACAAATTAGCGAAGGGAAAGAAATTAGGTGAGCAAAATATTAGAATGCATGGTAAGCTTCATTTTGGGGTGATTTTGGGTCAGATCACTGTGGCTTCGTTATACCTCTATGTTGTATTCAACATATTGGCTGGGCAGAATGGTAGCTTGGATCTGTATCGGTGTCTTAGCTTAGTGGGTTACTGTATGATTGCCCATGGTGAATTTCTCAACACTCGCTCTCTTTGTCCCACATCAAGGGGTTGTAAAGTTTGTCATGGCAGTGGTTACTATGGTTTGGGGCATGAGGGCATGCAGCAACTTGTTGCTTGTTTTTGCATCTCATGGAGATGAACACCGCAAATTGGTGACATATGCATGCGGCTTGATCTACATGTTATTTTCTCAACATAATTATATTATCACAATAATTATTTTATCAATATAATTATTATATTATCAATAATTATATACTCAATATAATTATATTATCACAATAATTATATTGTCACGACTTTTATGTTATCTATTTTGGCATGAAAGAATCTGACCATAGCTACAATAACATTAGCACTCCCTCTTAGCTAGGGAGGAATCCTTCTCGATATCAGAGTTATCTAGTGATATCCACCATGGCTACTTCCATAGGGTGGGTCCATCATGACTTCTCCCATTAATGAAAATACAAATGAACACAAGTGCTCATCATGGAATCACTCAACGTGATGTCGTCATCTCATCATGATGTTCACCATGGCTACTCCCAGGGGGTGAATGCACAAGTGCAAAAGCATGGAATCTCTCACATGACATCCACCATGGTTGCTCCCAAAGGGTGGATCCATCATAGCTACTCTCATGTATGGAAATGCAAATGAGCACAAGAGCCCATCACAAAATCACTCAATGTGATGTCGTCATGTCATCATGACGTTCACCATGGCTACTCCCAGAGGGTGAATAAACACAAGTGCTAAGTAATGGAGTCTCTCACATGACATTCACCATGGCTACTCCCAGATGGTGGATCCACCATGGCTATTCCCAGAGGGTGGAACAAGGGCTTTCACCTCAAATTTCTCTCTCACATAGAAGAATGCATTAACAATAGCTTGCACCTCAAGCTTCTCCTTCACAGAGAAGAAAGCATTAACAAAGGCTTAATGATGATGTGGCTCCCTCTGAAGCTCAAATTCTTGCATCAAACTCCTGACCTCCTCATCCAAGGTTTTCTTTAATGATTTATCAAAACTCCCTCTGAATATTAATTCCTCCTCTTCGAAGAAACTGATCACAATATGTATAGACTCTTTCTCTTTGAGAGGTCTCAACTCAGCCCTTAAGAAAAACATGAGCAAGCCCCTCACTTTCCAATTTGAAGACAATCATCTCACTGTCGTGTCTAGAAACAAGTAGATTCATCTGCAAGGATCCAAAATCTATCATGCTCCCTACTAATTGTTAAAAAACATATATACTTTGACAAATCCCTGACTCAGATGCTTTTGTCTTCTAAATTTGAGACAATAAGTCTTGGCGTGCATGGAACATCACACAAGACACGTTGTTCGTGTGCCCTCTTAGAGTATCCACTTTCCAGGCTTTTCGTATTATTCATTTGCTAAAGCTTCATTTGATGATCATATATTCCTAACACAATTAATGACCTTCCAAAACATATTTGACAATAATGTCAGCCCCTCCAAAACATATCGGTGTCCATTCGAGTCAACCTTAAGATGTCATCAGCGGGGGAACCAGTTTTCTTTCTAAGAGAACTAATATCCCATGCACGAACAGTCTGATCCAACGAGACCAACACAACCAAATCACATAATGGTTGTGGCTAGTGAGTACAGATATGCAAGTTCTCGATTGCCAGTTCCACCGATAACTACTACTACTTCCCAATATTACTCAATAGACATGGAATATATACCTAGAGTAATTGGTAATACATACTTTTGAGAACTTAATGAGTTATGCAGTACTCCAACCATTGTTCTGACTTGGTGTTATGCTTTGAATCTTCAAGTTCCTTCTTCATGACCACTCAATAGTCCCTTCAGAATCAGTTTTGTAATATCCCTGATCACCTCAAAATTTCCCTTATCCTTTATGGGTTATCTTTGTCAATAATTTGCTTGTTCAAATATGTTTAATTTGATCTGCAAGGCCTACTGTTTATTGCAGAATTATATTCTAAAGCTTGCAGGTTTGATATATTGCCAGGACAATCATATTATTGCATCTAGGAAATCCAAGATATAGGAACATATATTAACTAAATTATTGTTATTCATAACTTAGAACACAAGGTTAGTTTTCCTTTCTAATTCCCAATCTTATGAGTACCCCAAAAGGTTCTTAATGCTAACCTCCAACCGGCTGATAAATGTGGAAGGATCTGATTAATTTCCCACACATACCCAAATGCCCAACAGCTCCAATCATGCAGATATCAAAACTTTGTTGTTAATACCCCCTGAAACCTACTCTAGACCATATGTGCCCAATTATCTAATTGAGTGTCGTACGACAAGATCATATCGAGTTTGGTAAAGTATTTGCACCTTCAACTTGTATGTGCCTAAGGATACCATTAGACTTATTGCGCTTGAGTGATGGATCTTTGCCTTATCTGAATCATTCAATAGGCATATTGCTATTGATAATCAAAATTCAGTATAAGAGCCTTGATACAATTCTAAAGATCAATGCTCTAACCCATAAAGTTTCACGAACACATAACGTGATGTATGAACAATATTTGTAAGCGATCTTCCTTGGAAGGTCTATAGAGAATTGCAAATATAATTTCAAGTCTATCATTTCACCACAAACCTCACGCTCATAAACTCGTCGCTCCTCAGGAAGAAGATACTTAGAAACCCATCGCTCATGAGGAAGACGATGTTGCTCAATGCCCAGGAGAAACTCTCGTAATCAGTAACGGACAGAGATATTAACATCGTGGTTTTCATAGACATTTAGACGACTTGCATCCATGCATGATCACATACCAGTACACATCAATATTCCATACTTGATCAAGCCTCATTGATTTAGTGATTAGTCATCTCGATGAGTCATCGATGACTAATCCCTTCACTCTGATCTTCTCAGACTTCCCCGTGCTAGGAATTATATAATATCGACGGCAAATAAAAGTGCATGATTATGGCAGTTGAAATGAACAAGGCAGTGACTGGTATAAAATCTCCAAGTGACTTTGTCAATAGAACATGCAAATCTTGATCTTTGTCCGCAAGGAATTGCTAAACACTCGATTCCATATTACACCTACTCGCTTTTATATGATGGTTTTGCTCGCCTTTATATGATTGTGATATGTGTGTGTGTGTAGGGTCTGCTTGCAGCAATTGTCCGCTCAATGGTTCTTCAATATGTGTGTTATTCTGCCACAAACTATGCTTCAGCATTTGGTTACTATTAATCAACTGGTAATAACAATACCTTTGCATGATCTGAATTAAGATATCCACGCAAAGACGCAACAGAATATTGATCAATGCTACTTCAATAATATATTGCAATGATCATTCCTTAAATATTGGGATGGCATCGAACTCCTGCGAGTTGTGCCCTCCATCCGACATTGCAAACATCAGATCTACGTGGAAGAAACAATCACCTGCTCGTGGCTTCTTGGCACTCACCCTACAACGCAGACTCTGGCAACTCATCTCCCTCTTGCGTGGCATAAGATCCTACTGAGGACCATCGGATTTCCCATAGATGACATCATTTGAGTTCCAAACAGGGACCATGGGCAACATCCATTGGGTGAACATTGCAGTACGACAAAAGAAGACATTAGACAAGATATTGCTCCTTGCACGCAGTCACATTGAAAATCCAACGCACATGAACATCTCCAGCTCGGCGAGCAGACACCGAGATCCAGTGCAGTCAGCTCGCTGCACTGAGCTAGATCTCCTGCGATTCGACACACCAAGTCTGCAACACCAAGCCTCATCTGCAGTCCCAACGCGCCTCCTGTTGTTTTTAGCAAACTGCCCCTAGCACCAGAAGGATCCCTAAGACTGAGATGCTCTGATACTATGTTGTTTTTATGCTCGTTTAACCACTGGCAATGATGTTGCCCTCCCAACCATAGACGAATGACTATCGTCTCCCCCAAGCACTTCACATCAACTTATTATTTTTCTTTGTTGTAATATTTTGTGTATATTCCATTGTCAGGAGAGGAAGATTTAATCTTCCTTTATACCTATCAGTGGTGCCCCTTCACCAAGCGTCACCACTCTTCGAGTTGGCCCCATCTCATATATAATTATATATCATATAATTATTGTATTATCAATAATTATATTATCACAATAATTATATTGTCACAACTTTTATGTCGGGACGGGGGGACAGGTTTCCGGGAGGGGGTACAGAGGGGCCTCAATTTGGGGACAACGGCGAGGGACAGGGGGTGTATATACTATATACTATACATGTGGTACTTAAAATGCTAGTTATGAAAAAATGTATAACAATATAAGAGTATAAGACATAAAGATCAAGATGTAAAAGTTTAAAACAGTTGTAAGAGTATCTATTAATCTAGTCATAAAGATGATTACATTGAGTAGCCTGATATGAATATCAAAACAAGTACAAGCTACAAAATCAAAATATGAAGGCCCAAAATGTAGTGAAGGAGGCCTCTAATCGTCCCTCGGGAGGTTGGCAAACTCGTCATCACCGGAACTATCAGACTCTCCAAGGTCAAGAGTCGTGAAAGGAACACCAACCAGTCCTGCATCTGAAGCATCCTCATCCTCATCAATATGCGATGGCTCCTCTGACTCTACATCCCATCGTGTTCCTAGGCTCTCATTGTACACACTTGTCCTGCAGTCAATGATATGCAAGGCACTATGTACAACCACTGGCTTCTCTGCTCTCTGAGAGGTTAATTCATTCCTCTTCAGAGAGTGGATGAAGCTATATGTAGACCAGTTCCTCTCAGAAGATTAAGAACTAGAAACCTAAGACAAGAAACAAATGGCTAATGTGGTAGTCATTGATTTCGGTCCATGACAAGTCCACCACAAAAGTGGATCTTGTTGTGCCATAGTTTTTGTCGCCTTTGCCGCAGCATTATAACCCTTAAGAGTAGCAAATTTGGTCCAATCAATGCGAATTATCCCAGCAGTCTCAGAGTCATACATCTTATCAATGCACCTGAAGAACCCTTCCTTCACCTGAAAAAAATTAAAAATTTTAAAATTCAAATTATTGGCAAATAGAAGATGCTAGTTATGAAAAGATGTATAAGACATTAAGATGATTAGAATGAGTAGCATGATATGAATCACCTCATCATCTTTAATCGGTGTAACTCTACCAGGCCTAGCCATGTACCACTTTGGATTCAATGCATAAGCAGCCATATGTAAGGGGGTGTTTAGGTTGTCCCATCTGTGCTAAATAATAGGTCGAATGTGCTCATTGTAGAATGCTAAAGTGGGGTCCCTCTCTCATACAACTGCCCTCATCTGGCCAAGCACAGAATCAATGCACTCATACACCTCTCCAAGGCTAGGTGCATCCCCATCCCCATATCTTATGACTTGGAAAACTGGATTGATGATAGATACTATGTATTTTTCTAAAATACATCACTCTTCACTCTCTCCTTCACCCTCCTCCCCTGCTTTGTTCTGGACCCATCCCATTGATTTCACTCATTCGTCATAACCATGAGTTGCAATGGCTCCTGCAACTCAAGCATTGTCTCCAAAAGAATGAAATAGGATGCATATCTGGTCTCAATTGGTTTCAAGAACTCCTTCGCGAAGCTCCTGAAAAGTGCATGTGAAGTGTGGTGGTTGCATATATACATATGCACATCTCTAACATCGTTGACCACTCCCTTAATCCAGTCAATCTTCCTCATGTCCTTGAGTGCATTGTTCATGGCATGCACACAACAAGGAGTCCGCCAAACATGTCTATATGCTACCTCGATAAACCTCCCTAGAGCTCTACACATAAGTGATGCATCTGTAACTACTTGGAGCACATTTTGTGGCCCAATCGCCTCAATAGTTGTCTGAAGGATGTCAATCTGAAAATCAGCATCATTTCGATGCCCTGAGAAAGAATGGGCCCTCTAAGCATGTATCTATGATATTGATGAGTGGACAGTTCCTAATGTCCGTCCACCCATCCATGATAATGTTGCATCCAAACTCCTCCCAACACTCCCTCATGGTCTCCATCGCTGTACTGATCTTGGCATACTTTTTATCAAGCTTGTGGTCCTCAATTTGTGCTCACCTGGTGGCACAAATGATGGTCCTCCCCCCTTCGCAACCAACTGCATCATCTCCTTATAATAAGGAGATCGAGCTACATGAAGTGGTATTGCATTGGAAAAAAAGAATCTACCAAAGGATTCCTCTTTCTCCTCTTTCAAGCGCACATTAAATAAATCTACTATGGGGTTACTTTCAGCTGTCACCTTTCATTTCCTCTTGTTGGGTTGTGCTTCGACCACAACACTAAAAGTGGAAGAAGGTCCGAAGGTTGCCCTTGTGAATGATGTTACTCTCGATTGCGATCTAGGAGTAAGAATATACGGACTCCTTTGTAATTGTTGCTCATGTTACTGTTGAATACTCTGAATTTGTTGCCTACCAGATAAGGTAATAGGCATTGAAATTCCCAAGTCATCTGGAATACCCCAAAGCTTGTTGAATTCAATTGTATAATGCAAATTTTTAGTGAGCTTCAAAAACTCACATACTCCCACACCTTTTCCTATCCAAAAGAGGAAGTGTGCAATCATGCTAACAAACCAATCTGTACCACAAATGTTGCATTTCCACTTTCTTACGCCACCACCTGATTATGTTCGAGCAATTATCCTCGTTACAAACTGTCTAAGCGGAGATTTAGGATCATATTTACCCCTAGCCCACTTTGCCAAAAGTGTGGAGAGGCTATCTATAGATGTCGACCAGGTGGCCAATTATCTGTGGATTGAGATTCAATTTGCTCACGCTCATCCCCCACATAGGTGTCATCATCATGCTCAGGTTCATAATCTTCTTGGCTACTATCACTATGAGAATGAGTTTCCAATTCCTTCTCATCAACACTTTGACTTATTTCATGACTGTGAGCTCAATTTCACACTGCATTTCACCAAATGAAAACAAAATCAATACATACATCAACATGGTTTCAAACTTACAACTTTCAACCTATACCCTTTTTTAAAACAACAAAATTTTAAGTTAAAATTTAAGCAAGAATAATTTAGAAATGAAACAACAAGAATCTACTTCAATTTAGAAATGAAATTCAAATATTTATATCAAAATGAAACAACCAAAAATATAAAAGTAAAACTTAAAACAATGAACAATGCATTTATTTGAAAATCAAAAAATAAAATTAAAAATTAGTGAGAAACCCTACCTTTTGCTTGAAAAAAATTTTGAACAAGGTGAAAAATCTTCCTCCTCTTCTTCTTGCTCCTTGTCACTCCTCTTTGACTTGCAATGACTCTTTTCACTCTTACAAACACTCTTTTATGAGCTCTTCACTCTTCTTCTTCCTGCTGCAAACACTACAAAAAAATTTAAAAAAAAACATAAAATAAATACAAATGAAGCCCCATAATGTTTTCTACCATTTTAGCACAAGACATGGGCCCCACATTGCCTATTGTTTAAAAACGACCAGCTAAACAATAAAAAAAATGTGTTTTTTTTAATGGCTTTATTTTTGTGCTTTGACAGGGTTTGCCCATGCGTCCCCTTTTAGCACAACTGTCCCAGGTGTATCCCCGTCTCGAGAATGTTGGGGATTTTTTTTTGGGGGGGGGGAGGGGGGGACACGTCCCCGGGGTATACTAGTTTAACCTAAAAAATTCTATGCCATTTACATTAATTCCATATTATTTTACATTGACTTGAATACATTTAATAACCCTAGATATTACTACAACTATCATGTCGATAAGTATGAATTGCATCTTAAGATTATTTTATTTTTATTTTAAATTATAATTGTTTCATAACTTGATATTTAAACTTAACTTCAATTTTATTTTAAATTATAATTAATACAAATTAAAAATTTATATTTAGTTTTATTGTATCTAAAAAAAATTATTCAAATTTTTAAAATTTGATTATTTAACTTGATTTTTTATATTTAATTTAAACTTCTTATCATTATTTTAAAAATATCAAAACTTCAAATTTATAAAATAACTTTTTATAATTTTTTAATGAACTAATAATACTTAATGTCTAATTTGAAAACAAAATTAAATTTAGACTTCTAATCTTTATTTAAAATTTTATTTTTTAATAAAAAATTATTTTTAATTGGTAAATTTATCTAAAACTAACATTTTGATAAAGGTGTATATTTTTTTGTTTTTTGTTTTTGTAAATGAGGTTCATGATTAATATTAATATTTTAACATGTACATGATTGTCAAATTTTATGTAAAAAATAGTATTAACATTAATACACTCACCATTACACAATTAATTAGTAAATAGTAAATAATATATTTGAAACACCAACTTGTCAATCTATAATACATTTAAATCACCAATGTTTTATTATTGAAAAATACTTGTTTATCTCTAACAAAGTGAAGACCCTTTAAATGACTCAAAACTCCTCACTCCACACCCAATCAAATTTAACGATAATTAATTTTTCTAATATTTTTTAAAATTAATATTAACTTGGAAAAATTATATGGTTTAATTGGTTAATGGGTACACATTAATTAAGAACCCACCTGTATACCTAAAGATTGTTATTTCTTAACATAATCAATGCATAATGCAAGTGAGCCCATAACATTATAATAGATGGAGCAATTTATAGAAGAGAAAATTAATGTTGGGCTTTTTCAATCCTAACTGCAAAACTTAGCAGAAAGGAGCTGGTATAAAGCCCTTTAATTTGTGCAGCTGATTTTACTTGCTGTAAGCAAACACTCAAATGTCACAGCTCGGCCAGCTGCAAGTGCATCGAAGAATGGTAAAAACCAAAACATCCTCAAACACAATAGGAATAAATGAAATGACAAGCCAAATGAGATTATACCACCCTCCCATATTTCTTTCATAAAGAAGCTAAAAACAGGTTATTTCTGATCAATCACAGGAATTCAATAGTATTTAGGCTGGCATGGTTAGTATTGTTACCCATTTCGACCACTTCTTTCACATACTTGCCCATAATTCATTAATAGAGATGTTGAAAATGATTATTTTCTGCTCAAATACAGGACTTCAAAACATAAAACAGCTCGCTTAGTTTTGGATATTCCTGTGATATTTGTAGTTGACGTAAACCCCAAAGTGTAATACACTGAGGAATAAGATATCTATATTGAAACACAGAAATGTTACAATACAAGTGCATCAAAATTCTGTTTGAGATTACAAAGGAGATAAAAAAATTGATGTTGCCATATGTGCTCATTATCAACTACAAATGCCTTCTTAACTCAATCTGCAAGTATGGACTTCAATATTGAAACATACCTTATAATATTTTTTATTAAAAAATTAATGTTAACATTTGAAAACATAGATATTTGTTTTTTAACTTCAAAAAATTATATGGTTTATATATACCTAATAGATTGTTATTTCTTAACAGAATCGATGCATAATGCAAATGAACCCATAATATTATAATAGATGGAGCAATTCACAGAAAAGAAAATTAATGTTGGGCTTTTTCAATCCTGACTGCAAAACTTAACAGAAAGGAGCTGGTATAAAGCCCTTTATTTTATGCAGCTGATTTACTTACTGTGAGCAAAGACTCAAATGCCACAGCTCGGCCAGCTGCAAGCACATCAAAGAAAGGTAAACCAAAAACATCCTCAGACACAATACGAATAAATGAAATGGCAAGCCAAATGAGATTATACCACCCTCCCATCCTCCCATATCTCTTTGATAAAAAAGTTAAAATTGGTTATTTTTCATAAATCACAGGAATTCAATAGTATATAGGTTGCATTGTTATTCCTCCCATATCTCTTTGATAAAAAAGTTAAAATTGGTTATTTTTCATAAATCACAGGAATTCAATAGTATATAGGTTGCATTGTTATTTATGTTACCCATTTCGACCACTTCTACATAGTTGCCCATAATTCATTGATAGAGATGTTGGAAATGATTATTTTTTGCTCAAATACAAGACTTCAAAACATAAAACAGCTTGCATAGTTTTGGAGACTCCCGTCTCATACTTGTAGTTGACATACACCTCAAGTGTAATACACTGAGGAATAAGATATCTATATTGAAACCCAGAAAATGTTATAATTCAAGTGCATCAAAATGCTGTTTGAGATTACAAAAGATATAAATATTTTGATGTTGCCATATGTGCTCATTATCAACTACAAATGCCTTCTTAATTCAATCTACAAGTATGGAGTTCAATTTTGAAACATGCTTTTTGAGAAGAGGTCTTTCCCATATTCAATCATCTCTCAGTAACTCAAATGTGCAGGTGTCTCCAGTCAGATGTATTCAGAAAGAACAATAAATCGGAAGCAGGGAAAGCAGGGTAATACAAATTGCATATTTGAAATTTATTACCAAAAAATTAAGTCAAGGGAGCATACGGAAATATAGGGCATTTCCCTTGCTCCAAGAAATAACCTTGATGACTCTTAATCAAATCAATGTCAGCAATATTTTCAATGACTTAAATGAGACATTTCTTCATTTATTTTTTTATATAAACTGAATCATCAAAAAAATGCCAGAGATGCTACATTTGTAAGCTTCTTTCCTTTTACGGGTTCCCAAATAGGAGCTACATAATGGCATGGTCAAAACATAGAAGCAAAGTCATTGCAACAGTTGTCTGGTAAGGAATATGCGATAAGTACTAGAAACATAGCCTGATCAAGAAATGTTAGCATTCTTCAAAGAACTACAAGTCACCAAGCCTGCAGATGTTCGCATTGGTCTATCTTTGAATACAGCAACACAATTATCTGTTGTCTTAAGGTGAGGCTGCACAGTTTCCCAGATCTTTTTCTTTTGAACCTATAATATTATGACAAATTCTACTCAGCAGAAAGAGTTTAACAGATGGTACGCAGATTAATTTAATATGAACTCTGTTTACAATGCTTGAAGATAAATAAAATTAAGTTTTGTTTGGTTTACAAATTACAAACCGGGGGTGTTAGTTTGTGTTAGTTATTTCTTTACCATAACTCTTTGCACAATTCGGAAATAAATGAATACAGTGCACTAAAACACACTGACACCTGTCCAAATTATTTAAATAATAAACCTCAACATACCTGATTTGGGGAAGCAGCATCAGGTTGACCGTTCGCTTCTTCATCTGAGCCAAACCAGATTCGCTCCCCAGGTACAGAACCTTCAGGAGGCATAAGAAGTTCAAAATTTTCATGAGCCACATCCGACGCCGCCATAAGCATCCCATTAGATTTGATGCCACGCATATTACGGGGCTTAAGATTGGCAAGAACAACCACATTCTTGTCCTGCACACAATCCATATTCAAAACTGGCATGCGAACAATTAATAGCATGTATCTTCAGAAGAGTCAAACAGTTGGTTACAATTGGAGATTTGAAAAGCTAATTTTAGTATACAGAGAAATAAGCAGGAGTACAAAGTGACATGTCACAAATCATCACATGTTGTTCCTGGTGCCTGGGCTCAATGAAATACTTGGAGGCACCCCTTTGTTTGGGGAGACATCCAAGGATGAAAAACCCTGCATCCATGGGTAGTTAAGGGATGCCTCATGAACAACAAAAGACCAAAAAAAACATTTAAAAAACCAGAATAAAAAAATCTAAATACCCTGACCTTTAGCTTCCATACATATTAAATATTTTGAACTCTAAACATAATAAATTGTTTTTTTTTCTGTTTTTGAACTTGCAATGGATTGCACTACCATGTATCCCTTATTTCTGCACAAGGTGCAACCTATAATTAGAAATCTGAATAAAAATAAGATAAATCATTGTCTATAATGACTAGTATTTTTTTCAGTTACAATGGACTACTAAAATAATGTCATAGGAGGCTTTCAATAATTCACTTTTGCACCCCATCATGCGTAAAGAAAAAGGGAAGAAAAATCCCTGTACAGAGAATGAGCCATGAATCCTTGAAGGCTTTTATGGAGTAATTCATAAGTTTTTTTTTAAGGTGTTACACTGCACAAGTTCCTTGCACCTAAGTGACAATGGTGAAGAGCTTGAAACTTACAGAATCAGTAGGTGAGGGAAGGCCATCTGAACGGAGTACTCAATCTGGTAATCCAGTCGAGTGATGATTTTCCATTGTCCTTCCAAGTTGTTGTCAAAGTACACCATAGATCCATTCAATAAAAACACCCCTTTGCACTAATGAAACAGTTAATTCAAAAGAGAACCACCTGTAGTGATGAAAATTTAGCCTCCTTCAATACTAGGGCAGCATTATTAGAGTGAATGTGCACCTCCAACACTTCTATGTAAGGGGTGGGGTATGCAATGGAGCTCACACTTATGGAAAGGGCTAAGATAACCAAATCATATAGAGGTGTCATCTCCACACCTTATATTGCCTCAGCACCTACAAATATTTCACAACTATAAGTAAATGAAACAAGTAAGTTCTTGTTATAGAGTCAAGTTGAGCTTAGGGTGAAACAGAAGGCCAGGGATTCAGCTCCCAACTCGATGGTGGATACATTCAGTTCAGTGTATAGCCTAGAAATAAGGCATATGATACCATTGACGAATTCTTGTTTGCTAGTAGCATTCTATTACATGGTTGCATGAGCAGAGCCTGATACTTGGACCAAAGGAATCCAAATTGAGAACTACCATCTTATATAAAAACTATTCCGATACAAATGGACTGAAGGAATTGGAAACCAAACGAGTCTTACATGGGTGCAATATTATCCTGGATGGGTGATGTGCAATAGATTAAGCACCATCCACAGATCAACAGAACTGTCACATGTAAGGAGGGATTTTGACTCTTTAGGGTAATTCGTTGTTTGGGAACTACAAGCATTTGGAATTCCATTTTCAAATTATCAAAGATGCCATTGTCAATAATAACCCTGACAATAAGGTGCAAGTTGTGACAATTGCAGCATATGTGTCCAAGGCAACCCAAAAATTGGCTCATTCTGTGTACAAGCATATCCATTGTAACCCTCGTGAAAATGCCATGATCGATGCACTTGTAAACATCAACAAATTGGGTGGATCAAACAAATTCTTGTCAATGAAAAAGATATGCAAATATTTTTCTGCAACCCCCACAACACCAAATGCACTGTTCTAGTCCTCCTTTAAGATGGAACTCATCAACCTCACTAAAATAAGATATATATCCTATTTCATTAATCATGGAGGATGATATGATTGAGATACAAGAGCCTTGGCAAGTAACAGGACCACACAAAAGTTGAATGGCTGAGACAAGTCAGAGTATGTTACAAATTTGTAGGATTCTGTAGCTGAGTACTGAGCAAGTTCAAACCCAATTCACAATCCAGGTCCCATTTGCTATGGATCCAAACAAGGTTCCAACCCCAAACTGTGGGTCAAACCCTGCCAAACCTGGAGAAAATTTCATACCCAACAATGCATTTCCACCAAATTTGATGAGACAACCATTTGCTTTTTACATTAGTAATTTGTTTTTTAAGTAAAGGCTGATTCCCCCCTCCAACCCTGACTTTGTCATATAAAACATCTAAAAGGCAAAACCTCTCATTTTTCATATTGTAAATGAAAAACAAAAACATTTTCCTCCATTGCTGAACCTATTTTCTTGCTTTCCAAACACGAATCAAGTTGTGCTATTCCTACACTTGGATTGTTATTAAGGAGATTGTAGAGGAAGATTTTATCGAAAAAAGTGATTTTTTTAAAGCTTTTGGTTTTTTTCCTTAAATTTTTTTTACAAAATATCTCTTGTTTGTTTTGAAGCTTTTTTCTTTTGGTTTGTTTTGAATGTTGGCAACCATTCATAGATCTGTGAACCAACCCCACTTCAAAACAAACCCAAACTCCCCCCTTTGGAAATGTATTGAAATGGTACAACAACTTCCAAGTAGTGAAGTTATGTTTGGATTTACAAACGTTGTAAAGTTAAATATTTGAGCTTATACAATCAAGTGAAAGGTCATTTGTGTAGGATAACTAGACAAGGCATCAAATTTTGTCTAAGCAAATCGGACCCAAATGATAAAGTCCTTCAAAATGAAGAAGTCTCGATGTATATTGAAAAGTAAGAAAAAGCAAACCAAGTATCAAGACATAAATCAATTCAAAACCATCCTTTGCTAAAGAAAGGATCAATAGGGATGTAACCCCTTCCACAACCTTCTTATCTTAAACCTACAAAGGACCATCCATTTTTGTCTAGTAGTATTGACATATATTGAAAAGCAAGAAAACCCAAAACCAAATATCTAGATGTAAATCAAATCAAATCATCCTTTGCTAAAGAAAGGATAGCGAGGGATGAAGCCCCTTCTACAACCTTCTTATTTTGAACCTACAAAGGGTCATCCATTTTTTGTCCATACTGAAAGAACTAGTGGCCTCTACATGTAAGAGCTCAAAGAGATTGCTTGAAAAGACATTTCATAACAAATTTATAGAGATTGTTGATCAAGAAATTGTGAGATGTGTCTATGTGAATGGATTGGCATTCAAAATTGTTTGCTCACCATATTGGGAAAAAATGACAAATTCAATTGATGAGGCTCCAAAAGACTACAAAGGTGCAATTTTTGAAAAGGTGTAGTGTTGTTATATGGAGCCTAATCAGACATGGAGGTTAATTTTTCCCATCTTTTATTGCCCCAGTTCCCCCCCAAATTATTCAACAGGGATTTGGGGGCAACACCCCCAAGACAGGGTCAAGGGGCAACGCCCCCAAAAGCTCAAAGGACTTCTACTATTTTACAAAGGTGTCAATAGTTAATTCTCTATTGGCTAACATATTCTAACCCTATTTTTGTAACTAACATAAGTCTTCATAAAATGGCTTAGGGTTAGGGTTTTCATATGAGAATTTTGTAGCATTTTGCAGCGGTACTGAGTTGCATGGGATTTCTAATTGTAATCGATTCAATTTGCTAAATAATAATATTGGACTCTTTGTTTGGTGGATGTAGCCCATTTGGGCGAGCCATGTAAAATTCTGTGTGTCTTCTTGATTCATTTTTTGTGTTTTATGGATCGAATCTGCATATAATTGTTAAATATGTCTGCTAACCCTAACATATAGTAACTTGTTGGATAGAGAGGTGAAATTTGTACTCCTTGAAGCTCATAATGTATTTAGGGCCCGTTTGTTTCCTAGAATATGACAGGAATTGGCATTATCTAATTCTAGATAATGCCAAATTCCATGTTTGGGTCCTTGGAAAAAAATGGAATTGGAATTCCGAAATTCTCATTTTGCCCCCAAAATGGGAATATCATCTTCCACCTAAATAGGTGGAATTGGAATTTCAAATTCCAATTCCAATTTTTTCAAAAGCAAATTTAATATTTCGTGGGATCCGTGACTATAAGATGTATATTATATTGCTATAAGGATGTATATATATACATGTGTGTATGTACGCATGTGTGTATATACACGAGTGTGTATATACACACATGTGTGTATATATACATACATGCATTTGTGTGTATATACACATATGTGTGTATATATACATACATGCATTTGTGTGTATATACACACATGTATATGTGTGCATATACACACGTGTATATGTCTATATATATACACACATGGTGTGTGTATATGTGTGTATATACACACATGTGTATATGTGTGTATACATACACAAATGTGTGTATATACACATGTGTGTATATGTGTATACATGGATACACACTTGTATGTGTATATGTATGGTGTGTATGTGTGTGTATATGTGTGTATATATACATAAATGTGTGTATGTGTATACACACGTGTGGATGTGTGTATATATATACACATGTGTATACATACACACTTGTATGTGTATATACACACATGTGTGTATACACACACGTGTATGTGTGTATATGTACACAAATGTGTGTATATGTGTGTATACACACACGTGGGTATGTGTGTATATGTGTGTATATATGTGTATATACACACATGTATACACATACATGTGTGTATATATACACATGTATATACACACACATGTATGTATGTATGTATACACATGGGTGCATGTGTGTATATATACACACATATATACACACCATATTCAAAGAAATTAAAAAATAAAGAGTTAAAATTCCTTATGCATCTTCTCATTCATCTTCCGGGTGAACCAAACGGGTCAGTCCATATTCCGGATTTCATTTTGAGGATAAGAATCTTCCTGAATATACAGCATCTTCCAAAATTGACCATATCCACGATATGGTATTCCAGTACCCAAACAAGCCCTTATGGAATGAATCAAGGGTGTCTGTCATTTCTAATGGATTGAAAAGATGCAAAAAATTGGCCAATGATCAATGTTATTGCAACATCCCCTAAAAGGAAATGTTTTTTAGAGCAACGCATTGTGAAGGCAAGATGAATGATAATGCATTTATTGCTAAAATTCTTACCAAGCCATTGAGGAAGTGGGCACTCAAAATGTTGTGCAAGTTACAACCAACAATGCCAAAAACTATAGGGTTGTTGGATTATTGATTAAGGAACATTATTAACACATTCTTTGGACACCTTGTGTTGTCAACTCACTCAACCTAATGCTCCAAAAAATTGGCACCAAAATTGATTGGATCAAATAGGAGGATGTTGAAGCTAAGGAAAACCAAATGTTTGTTACCAACCACCATATGTCACAAAGCATATTTACAACATTTTCAAGAATGGAGCTGCTGAACACAAGTTAAGTAATAAATATGTTTCACTTTAGTAACCTTGTTAAGGTTATTTTAGTTCTAATATTTTGTAGAAAAATGTTTTGATTTTCAAAAAAGTTGCTAAGAGCAATTGGGATAAGATAATTTGTGAAGGTCCATGATGCACTTTCTAACATGGTGATCAGCCCAAATTGGTCCATTTGGAGGCAATATAACACTATGAAGGCAATAAAAGTTAAGCAAATGATCCTAGATAACATTTTGTAGGATAACCTTGAGTATTTCCTCACTATCACTAAGCCCATAATAAGCATGATCTGTCAAACCGGCGTGGATAGGCCTTGTTTTAGGTAATTTATATGATTGACATTGACTCACTGATTGAGAAAATGGAAGTCATCATAAATGCAAAGCAGCAAGATATTACCTACATCAAATCATTGTAGAGAGATGGAACAAAATGACCACTTCGTTGCATCTTCTTGCCTTTGCATTGAGTCCCAAATATTACAGTTCTCAGCTCCTTCCTATTGCCACAAGAGTTGCCCCATATAGGATCCTAAAGTTATTCAAGGGGATACAATGCAGCACTTTGTGGACTCTTCAAAGATTCGTGACATGCAAGATGCAATCACAGTTGAGTTCATGTGTTTGGCATGCTCCAATGAATATGGACTCAATGCTCTTTAGGACAAGCATATGGTAGATACTCATAGTTGGCAATACTTCCATAGTGAAACACACATGCACCTATAGCCTCTTGAAAACAATTTATTATCAAAAGAAAGTTAAATTTTTTTTTAAAACTTTTAGGTTTTATTTATACTCAGATTTTTTATTTTGTAACTCTTAACACTCTAATATTGTCTTAATATGTTGCTAGTCCATTTGCATTCTCCATCCCCTCAATAAAACACAATAGAGTACAATAAAAAAAGTAGAAGATTTGGTATTTACGCATTCAAACTTGTGGCTCCTTACACAAGCAAAGTGGCTACAAAGAAGGGGAGACAAGAAAGTGGGATATCAAGCCAAAGAGCATAGAATTGGAAAGTTCTACTGCCCACTTTGCTGCACTTGATGTTGATGATGACTATGAGCCACCTAGTATAACCTTGGGAGGTGGTGCCAATGCTAGTCGCTTCTAATTTACCACACCTTATGATATTTATGATGACCCCCATATGATATTTAATCAATGATGGCTGATTAAAGACACTAGACATTATTATTTTTTAACTTCAATGTTTAATATATATCATGACATTTGAGTTTGATTCATATTTGACTATTAACATGGTGGTATATCTTGCTATGTTGCTTATATATTAATGTATTCTAAACTTGATTACTTGGGAAGTTTTATTTTTCTTTTTTATATGTTTTTGTATCAATGAACCCAACCCCAAAAGTATTTTGTCCGAACCCACTGAAACTAACCTTCTAAACCAAACCCCACCAATAACTTAGATCAAGGACAAAGCAAGGTTTGAGGGTGAAGCAAGCGTAAACACATTTTGTCAAATGTCAACTCTACTCTATATCACAACAATCATACAGTTTGTTACCGGAATCCTCTAGCTTAGGCTACATTAGGGTTTATATACATAAAGAGTTGGAGAAATTACCAGAATGGAGTAAGTTTAACGCATTTTATTTTGGTTGTCACAAAAAGAAATAATTATTTTTAGGGTCAGTGTTGGAATAATGTACCTGAAGATGGTCTTCCTGAATATAGTTAACGAGACCACTGCATATAGTACGGGGTTCTGGCTCGCCTACATCTACTTCCTCCACGTACAATGTATCTGCTTCTGGGTGTCTCCATACTTTTTGAATGCGCCCCACGCGAATGTCCAACGCCTCCACAGCAGCTTGAAGGGCACGCTCCCCGCTTTCTTCTTCTGATGGAGAAGCGGGAGTAGTGATGGGAGTAGTGGTGAGGGGAGAAGAGGAACATGAACATCGTAGGTTTAGGGTTAGGGTTTTCATATGAGAAACCCCAGGCCGCGGACTCCATAGCCGAAAACTTCTCAAATATGATGGAATACAAGAAGGTATGTTTGATGAATGTGAAATGAGAATGGCGCTGCTTCTCAGAGCAGTTGAAGATGCCATCTTCTCGTTTAGCTGTTTAGGGTCTAGTAGATTTAGGGTTTCTAAGACACCCACACATGTGATTTTGTTATCTCTTTGGTGCTGCGCTCCCGCTAGTTGCATAATTTGAATTGGTCCATAGTCGCAATGGATGTCTAATCTTGTTTTGTTTCAATATATATATATGTGTGCGTTTATAAAAAAAATTGTATTGTAAAGTACATATAGCTTCGAGATGAATTTGATCTATTAGATTCCAAGGATGATAGTGAGGCACAAATTCATTGTTTGAATTGGATCGTGTGCATAGGGTCATACTTGTCTAAACATAGGTTAATGTTATGCAATGAGTCAATGATGAGTGAGTTGATATTTCAAAGATAAGCAATGTTATTTGTAAGTATTCAAACGTGTCTCAGTTGGGTTTTAATCAACTCTTAACTTACTTGTTATAGTCGTGAAGAAAAAGGCAAGGGAAAAAGGGATGATGGAGGATGTCAAGATTGCAACTGAGATAAATGTTGACTACATTTGTCTCTACTCTACTATCCAACAACACAATATCAATTCTTGGAATCCCTTGTTGTCGAATCTCAAATGCTTAACTCGAGTCCAATCAATAATCAATATGCTTCACTCAAGTGACCTAAAGTAAACTTTAATCAACCCGTCTAGAGGTAATTCTATTTTATTCAGATTCCCAATTGACAATGTTTATGTAATAGCGAACTACAAAACCAAATCTATCATTGTGTTTTTTCCTTAAAGGAGTTCTACCATAGCAAGACCTTTTCAAATGGAACCCGCAAAAACTAGGAACAAAAGAGATTGATAATATAATTATTTAGGGGTTTAGGTAGGGGTTATGTAGCTTATACCTTTTTGAAATTAGATCATGCCAGAGCAACCCTCCATTATTGTTCCTAGATTTTTTGCAATCAAACTTATTATCTCTAGGCTTGGGACATTAAATTTCATCTGGAGAGGATATCCAAATAAAAATATTCGATTTGGGTTAGGGCGTGGGTGGGGGAGGGGAGTTACCACACATCAACCTTTCATTCCATTCTTTCTTTCAATATAATACTTGACTTAGAGGAGTCATTTGGTGCAAAACTAACTCTAACAAGTGGGCCACTCTAAAAGTTCACCCCAAAGTCTTCATGGAAATGGACCTAACCTAATCTCTCCTTGGTTCCATCAAAATTTTGGGGCCTAGTTTGGAGTTCACTCAACAAATCGCTTATCTCAATTAGTCTAATGCCTAATTTTACTGTTGTAAGGAAGGACATCTCATTAGAGATTGATCATGTTGGCTAAATATTTTGCAAGCAACTTGACAACCACTTGCAAAATGGTGATTTTATACATTGTGTACTTGAGATTCAATCTCTCCTCTCCACAATAAGGGAGGTGTCCTTCTTATCACCTCTCTACCCAAACGTACTTAGCTAGAAATTAAAATTGGATTGGACAAAAGATCAATTCTTCTTTTTTCAGGAATGATACACAAACTTCAATAAATTCCTTACACAAAAACCTTCACTAAAATACAAGTTGCAATGATAATACCAATAGACCTTTGATTTCACGTATGAAAAATCAACAGCATACCAGTTCTTCTATCTAACTAGAAAGTTACACAAGCCCAAAGTCTTCTACACTTTTATAAAATGATTTTATAACGACAATTTGTAGCATATAGTAGCTCAAAGTCTGTCAATATAATGTACTTATAAATTAGTATGAATACAAAGTCTTTCAAGACTTCTTCCTATCACAAGTGCTTAACTATTTTTAATTTATTCCTCAAGATTTGTAGCACATGTTCTACATGAAACCATATTAAAATTATTTTATCATAACCTCAAAAGAATCTAAAGTAAACTAAAAAAAACTCTATGACGGAAGAACACAATGATTATATGAATAAAGCTTCAACACAAAGTTTGAAAACTTAAATGTCTACCTTATATTGCTTGAGAATCTAATTTACAAGTGTAAAACATTGTCTTTGTCATTGTAAATTTGAGCAGAGTTTTCTTGCATGTCAAAATGATAAATTATTACATAGAGCGCCCTCCTATATATAGGTTAGGGGTTGTGAGTAAAAGGTGGGAGAAGTCCAACTAACCAAGACTTTTTCCACAACTAACTGACTTATTCCAAATTATAGTCCTAATGCATTTGACTTGTAATTTGATTAAGTGTAATTACAAGTGACAACTTTGTAAGTAATGTGTTTACATTCAATTACAAATTTCTTCCTTACATGTAATTTGACAAAAAAAAAAATAACATGCTACAATTAAAAAGTAAGGAAAATGTGGCTAAGTGTCATAAGACACTTCTTGGTCTTCTTCATTCATGTTCTGAAAGCCTGATACTTGTGAATTGACTCTCATACTTCATCAAGATCTGGTCCAGATGTATTCCATGAAGAAGCAACAGTCTTGGTAATGAAATTGCAATATCCTATTGTTGTTGCCCTGTGTTCTTCAAGAACAATTTGCATCTTATCAAAAAATACATGATAACTGACAAACCCATTGATTGAAGATAATATGAATTGATTGGGTTCAAGCTATTTTTGAATCATTAACACAAACCCCGAGAATATTTCATCCTCAGGTTACCAATTTACAAGACATTTTCTCATAGTGAGTTACAAGACTATCTTGTTCCTTTTCAATACTCATTTTAGGAGCAGCTTCTGCATCCTTTATCAATTCTTTAACAACCATAGCCTTATTGACCATGAGCTCCTCAAACTCAATTTAGCTTTCTTTGGTTGGTATTACCCTATTATAACACAAGACTTCCAACTTCAGGTGATCAAAATTGTGCCAAATTTTTAGATCTTCCTCTATAGACACCAAATTCTGATTGTAAACCTCGAAATTCTTATTTAACTTTATTTTGACCATTCTCAAATTGGTCAAAACTTGAAGAGCTTTCTTCACCACCTGAGTACCCTATTCCACTAGCTATTCAACCCAAGAAGCAATAGCTTTAGCCTTTTCCCTATCCCTCTCAGCCTATTTTATGGACACTTCAGAAATAGAGGAAGTTAGAGGGTCAACATTTTCAAAAGATTTATTAATCTTTTGAATCACTAAGATAAGTTGTGTTTTCTCGTCTTTGAATTGTTCTTTCTTTTCCAAGATCTTGTCATAACCCTAGGCTAACATGGCTATAAAATTCTGTGCATCATGCTTAAGTCTAGTATGTGTCTACTTTCCTAGTTCCACTCTTGTGATCCTGCAGTTATATATAGTTGCATTTCTCCTTGTGTTTTATCAGTGAGTGGCTCACCGACTTCAACATATTTCATTTTGTTCTTATCCACAAACACTCTTGAAATTGTCTTGGCTTTCTTAGCAACCTTTGGTTTATATTTCTTAAGTTGTTGAAAATTTAACTTATCAAGAGAAATTTCATGTTTCTTGCTCTTATGAGTGACTGAACTTAGCCATGGTAGCAGCCCTTAAGAACATGCTTGAGTGACAACAACTACAATTTGTGTATGAATAGTCTGAGTCTGTACTACAATTGCTACTATTTGTGGTGTTTCAATTTGTACAACAATAAGGGTCTGCATGGATGACACATTACGAGAGGCCTTAGACATAAACCTATCAGAACTTATAATGAAGGTATCAAGTAGAGTTACTGGCATGTCTAGAAAACTAGGATATGAAGAATATGAGGCAAAGACAATCTCTAGATTGTCACGAGGACTGTTAATAGGAGCTTCAGTTGTCGATGAAGAAGTAATAGTTTGTATAAACACACTTGGGGCTATAGGAGGAACATAAAATATGGAGAAAGAATCAACATCAGTGTTTATGGGGGACATGGGAACATTCATAGAAAGAATAGGTACCTGAGGGAGAACCATGAGGGTAGCTCCTGTATCTAATGTAGGATAAATTTCTAGAACATTCTCTTCTTGAGATTCATCCTCGGGTTCTACAACTTATATTTTTTCTTGTTGTTTTTTATTTCCCCTTCAGTGATATCTCCTCCAGAGGCACATTCACACCCCTTTTGACCTTGAGATTGATTATGGTTCCAACAAAAGAGGCACCTTCTTTGGTTTTGGTCCTTATTTTAGATTTGCGCCCAATTAAACCTATGGTATTGTCATCTGATCCTACTTTGATCTTTATCATTTTTACACCTTTACTTTTTAGCCAAGCATTGGTGTAACTTGTCAAAGATTGAAGTGTACTCCTTATGTGACCATTGTATGGGTGTAAAAGAAGTCTCTAAAACTATTTGTTCTACATATTTTAGATCAAGGACCTCTTTGTCATCCACCATACCTTCTGGAACTTTGGTTAAGTTTAGATCTAAATTCATGCTCCTTCACTGCTTTTAATTAATTAAATTTATGTTCAATTAATTATTTATCCTAAATAATATAGTTAATTTAATCAATAAATTATATTATTTTATCCCCTTTCCTAATGTAATTAGTTAATTTATTAAATAATTAATTATGTTATCCTCTTTAGCCTAAAATAATTAATACTTCATCAGATGCACAGTTGAAGATCTATAACACACCCTTTCCCAAGCATGATCAAAACAATGCCTCGTCATCCAATATTGTGTCATATGATTATAGCACAAACACTATCCCGGGTTTTGATTCTTTATGTGGATACGTTGAAGAAAATGACATCCTAGGATTTGACTCCTTATGTGGTCGTATTGAAGAATCTAATAACCACGTGAAAGCTATTAACATTAAAGGTGTTGATTGTAATGTCACTACTCATAGAGGAAGAGTCATTGTTCAAGCTACAACACCGCCATCCGCACCATCCACTTCCACTAGACCCACTTCTCGCTATAATCTCCTTTCACATCTTGGAAAGACTCCTGCACATATATCTATCCTTGAGCTTTTAAGCACATCACCTATTCATAAAGAGATCCTTGAGAAAGCCCTTCTTGAGTCACATGTTCCTAATAACATTAACACATCCTAATTCCAAGCCATGATTAGGAACCTAGCCGCACAACAACACCTTTTATTTACAAATAAGGACTTTTATGCTCCTCACCCATGTCATAATAAACTCTTGCACATTAAAGCCATAATCCATCGCCATAAAATAAAAAAGGGTCCTTATAGATGGTGGTTCTATTTTGAACCTTTGTACCTTGAAGTTAATAAGATAGTTGGGACTCCTTGATGACCTCTTAGATGTTACAAAATGGATCACAATAAAGGCCTATGATGACATAGAAAGATAATCCAAAGGATTGATTACATTACCTCTTCAAGTGGGCCCTTTATTAATTTAGACTACATGTCAAGTGCTTGATTTAGATTTACCATATAATATCCTTCTTGGCAGACCTTGGATTCATACTATTCAAGGTGTACCCTCTACATTCCATCAATGTATCAAATTCCTACATCAAGGGAGAGAAGTTATTAATCCTGGAGATCCTGAACCCTTTCAATATTGCAAAAGATTGGGAGGGGTACATACTAACTTCTGCCCATTAAATGAGTTTTCCAAACTATCCTCTAGAAAATCATCTCCTGAAGATAAGGTAAATGCATCCATTGAGGACACTACTAATCCATCTACTGCATAAACCTCTACATCTGATGCTAAAGGAAAAGGCACCAAAGATAAGATCCTTGAATCTAATAAGAAGGTCAAGTTTACAAACCAATGCATGATATAGTATGAATTTGAGAATTCCTTTTACATTGGTCAACTCCCTTTATCCCCAAAATCATATGGTCGACCTTCAAAACTCTTTCCAAAGAAAGATAAAAACACCATGGAATGAGAGAAGAGTACCTTTAAACACTAGGGATCTCTTGAACATGAACATATGGAAGATGATGTCTTATCATGTATTTTTAGGGATGGAAAAGATAAACCTATAGACATACCTAAAGATAAATATTCAAAGGAAACTCCCATGGTTGAAAATATGGGATATCAAGACACATGCTTAGGTGCACAAGAGCAAGGTATGCAAGAGCCTCTTGAAGCCATAGGCTACCCTTGCAACTAAGGATTGGGCTCCCTAGAGACCAAGATGCCCATAACTGACGACTATGAATCTTCTTTTGATTGAGGAGGAATTATATGAAGTCCCCTTTGAATACATAGAAGACAATCTCATCGATACTAGTCGTGTCCTTACCACCACTGCCATAGACCTTTTATCCCCTAGCCTCCCACTCAAATACCCTGAGCTTATTGATTAGGACCGATGAGAATTACCACCAGCTTTGGACATATGTGATTTGGATGAGGGAGTGTTAGCCCTCTTTGGCCTAAGAGATCTCTAAGACTATGAGGATCAAATACAGTATAATGATCAAGCCTACTTCGGAAGTAAAGTCAAATATCTTAGTAGAAAAAGTAAAATCATAATAAAAATAAAAAATAAAGTAAATCATCCCCTGATGAAAACCTCTCTAAGGCACCTTCAAATGGATAAAAAGAGAAAATAAAGGATGCATCTTCTGGTGAAAACCTTTTAGAGGTGTAAGGAGAGGGAGAGGTTGATTTTCCTTTCATGTCTCTACCTCAAGAGAAATATTCTATCCTCATCGAAGATACAGTTGAAGTGAACCTTAGAACCACTAATGATCCTAAAATCACATTCATAGCAGCATCCATAAATGAGAAAGAGAAAGAAAACATAAATGAGTTCCTTCAGAAAGCACAAAAGAAATTTTCTTGGACTTACAAAGATATGCCTAGAATAGACCTGATCTAGTCGTACACCTTCTTGTGGTAGACCCTAAAATAAAGCATGTCAAACAAAAGTTACACAAGATGCATACACAAATAGCACTATTAACGAAAGTAGAGTTACAGAGGATGCTCGATGCTCAGTTCATAAGGCCTATCGATTTTCCTGAATGGGTCTCTAACATTGTGCCAATAGGTAAAGTTGTTGGGGGCATCCACATCTATTCCGACTTCAGATATTTGAATAAAGGATATCCAAAGGATTATTTTCCACTCCCCAACATTGATTTATAATATATTTTATTATAGGACACAAAATGCTATCTCTCATTGATGACTTTTCCTTGTACAATAATATTAGAACCGTAATAGAAGATCGACACAAAACTGTATTTACTACACCACTTGTCATGCCCTTTGGACTTAAAAACTATGATGACTATCTTTCATGACCTCCTGCATGATATCATGGAAGACTATGTTGATGACATCTTGGGTAAATCAAAAACTATAGAACCACATATTGTCATCCTCACAACAATATTTGATAGATTAAAAAAGTATAAAGTTCGGATGAATCCCAAGAATTGTGTCTTCGATGTAAAATAATGTTAGGTTATATTGTATCCCACAGATGAATTGAGGTCAATCCAAAGGAAGTGAAATCTATCTTACAGATACCACCTCCTAAAATACTTAAGAAACTCCACAACTTACAAGGCAGACTATAGTCCATCCACATATTTGTATCCTAGCTAGAAAACAAGATTCACCCTTTCTCTTATCTTTTACAGAAAGATACCAAGTTCCTATGGAATTTCCAATGTCAGAAATAATTTTAATAGCTCAAGTAGTATCTAGCTAACCCACTAGTATTAGTCCTGCCTATTCCAGGACGACCTTTGATCCTCTACATATCAGCCACTACAGTCATATTGGGCACACTCCTAGCATAGCTAGACGATAAAAAAAGGAATGAGAAATATATTACCTGAGCAGAACATTGGCTAGATATGAGTTGAACTACACAACTATAGATAAATCATGCTTGGATATCATCTTCTACACACAAAAACTGTCATTACATGCTTACTCACAAAACCCAACTCATTACAAAGATCGATCCACTTAAGTACCTGTTGTCTAAAGATACTCTCATTGGTTGTATAGATAAATGAGTTATGATCTTAAGTGAGTTCAAAATTGAATATGTAGACATGAAAACCATCAAAGGATAAGTGATTTAATACCAATTAGAAAAAGCACCTATCCCATAGGATCATTCTATGGCTGTCACCTCGAGCACAGAATGAAAACTTTATTTTAATAGTTCATTTACATAGAAAGGGTTGGGGGCAGGAGTTTTTTTGTGATACCATAGGGACATTTCATCCCTAAATCCAAAAAATTGACATTTGTGTGTGGTGGTAATACAAAATGTCGGATGTCTTCCATATTGGTTTTTATTACATATCAGGTCTGTGATGAGGTTTGGTCTTAGTTTTAAATTTTCCCTGCACTATTTTTATAGAGCCTAGGAGGTAAAAAAATTATTTTTCAAGTGGAGGACTTGTTTATTTGGTTGCCCTACCATCATTTTTTCTTCAAAATCATCTGGCTGTATCGAGTTTTCATAATCTTATTTGTACATGTCATCATTAAGTTTGGGGCAAAAGGTTTATCTATCATATTGTTGTTTGTCACTAAGTCTAGGGTTCAGTAGGCAGTTTATGTTAAAACTTATGAGCTACTGAGTGCATTTTTATGTCATATTTTTGGGTTGTTGCTAGCTTGTAAGTTTTTTAATGGTTAGTTTTGTTAGCCTACGAGTTGGCAAGTAGCATGTTAGTGGATAAACTTTTAAGTTGTTGTCATCTCACACAGTTATGTAAAGTTAAGTATTCTCAGGTCGAGAGTTAGCGATAGGATACCACGTATCCATCTAGGTGACTAAATAATGCTCTATCATGAGCTCTTAAGATTCAAAATATTTTTCTTCTTAGGTTAGAGAATTGGCGAGTGATGACCACGTGGAGGATTTTAAACAGTGTGAAAAGTAAAGTTTCAAGTAATTGCTATTTCTTAGGTTGTAATGAAAGTTTGTTTTAAAGATGAAGAGTTAGCGAGCAATTGCAATGTCACAAAAGGTTTAAAGGTGGAAGGTTATCTCTAATTCTCAATGGTTAGTGGATATAAAATAAAATGCTGGCGAATTGGCGACAAGCAGTTTTGGATAATGGTCGCTAGCTCGCGGGAGTTAAGAGTCTTAAGATTTTCAATTGGAGAGTTAGCGATGGGTGATTTGATTGCCTTGGTCGCTAGCTCGCAAGGTTTTGAAGCCTTAACATTTTTAGTTGGAGAGTTTAAGATTGAACTGCTGATGGCTTGTTGCTAGATCGCGAGCTATTATAAAGAACAATAATTTGGGCTAAGAGTTAGTGACAACGCGCAACGTGTCTAAGTGGTTTCGGTGAGATATTGCTGAGATGTAATAGGGGAAAAGAGGTTGAACAAATTAGGGACTTCCATGTAGAATTCTTCATGCCTTTCACTGCTAATTTCAAATTTTAATTCTATGAGGGCATATTTTCAAATTTTGCATTCATACCAACGATAACTCTAATGAATTCACACTGCTACATTGTAGGGGTTGAAGGTTGTATGCATGAAATTAATGGTTGAGATGATGGCCACTGATCTTCAGCTCAAAAATTTATAAAAGGCATGATTGTATTGAATATTTATATATAATTGCAATCTACTCTTAGAGTCTTGGTATGAGTACGAAAGGTAATTGAAGGTGTCCAAATTGTGAGGTAGTACTGGTTTTGAAGAGTACCAGTTTTGTTACAGAGTTGATTGTGGTTTGTGATAATTATGAATATGAATAAGACAACGAATAATGGTGGCTCTAAGGCAGCAGAGAAGAAGGGAAAGGGAAAGAATTTTTTAGAGGAATTCATAGACCTTTTACCAGGGACTTCAAACAGTTTGTCTATGAATGAATAAGGATGGAAAGATGTGTGCAACCAATGCAAAAACCTAAAAACCCTTAATGTCTCTGGGGCTTCTCTTTTTCATTATTTATGGAACAACAAAGTTAAGGGGATTCCAATGTCAAATATATGGGAGTTGAACATGATAAAGATGGTTTTTCCTGATGTGTACATGGATGTGGACTTAGTAAGAGAATTGGCGAAGGCCTATTTCTCTGTGACTAGGGTTATCAGAAGGAAAGATAAGTCGGCCCAGGGGTAAATATAAACATAACAAGTTTTGCGGAATCATTTCAAATATATGGTGCCACCTGTACAAATATTGATTTGGATAAAGAGAATATAGATGTGTCTTATGATTTGGGCAAGTTCCACTTTTATTTTCAATGCACATTGTATGGGTTGTGCAAGGTGTTGGGTTTTGAAAAAGAAGGCACAACCTCTACAGAATTATTAATGATAGCTATGAATATCCAACATTCATAGGTAAACACTGACTAAAATTTTGTAGGGTATGTGGTCAATCAAATTCATGAAGCTCTGATTGAAATATAGAAGGACAATAATGTCATTACTTTCAAACATTATTCAATATTGATGCACTTGATTTTGTACTTCAATAATTACCAGATGGACAAAGAACTCATTTTGCAAAAGGAGGAGCTTGGTATATCATCTCCAATACAAAGGTGGACCCAGATGTGGGACAATAGTACTTATCTTTCTTTTTTTTGTATTTTGAAAATTGGATTGTGTTGCCTATTCTAGAGATGTTAGGAACCAAAAAAAGAGATATTAGTGATCAGATTAAGGAGAATTTTGAGACAGAGGCACTTTGTGCCAAATTGGTATATTTCTCATAACTGGGGAGACTTCTATTTTTTTGGCAATTTTACTGTTATTAGAGTATATGGGTGTCCTCAACCTCCACATGTTCTCCCTAAATTTGTACCTCCTGGGATTTCTTACATGGAATTTATTTGGCAATTGACTCTTGTGGACAAAGAGTATTTAGAAGCACCTAGGAAGGGAACTATTCCTCCTAGATTATGGGTTGTAAATGATTTCATTGTTGGGAAAAACCCTTGAACAAATGAATGACATCTTGAAACAATATAGGTTGGTCACTATTACACCTAGGTTTTGTGATCCAGAGGGTTTTATAAAGGTTGCAGTAAAATAGATGACCCCTTGGACTACAATTAAAGACCACAAACCCTCAAATGACGAGGATTTTGCAAGAAACCTGATGGAGAAGAGAGTTGTTCAAGAAACAATAAGGAAGTGGAATGATTTGATGAGGGTCAAGCTGAGTTTATGGAGATGGATCCAAATTCTCAGGTTTCTATCTTGAAGAGTCTTATTTAAAGAGAACTGAAAGCATGTTGAGTTCTTATGAGGTCTTGATGGTACAAATATTGCAATTGTAGGAGATGGTTGCTGAGACACAAAAGCCAAAAGAGGTATTATCTTCTCAAAGGAAGATTCCTTTGGAACAAATAGTTTATGATGTGGAGAGTGGATATGAAGTTGAATCCACTAAGGAGCCACTTGCTAAGAGGCAAAACATTGATCAATCTAGGGCAATTGTGGAGAGATACCCTGCAAGGGCAGTTATTGTTGAGCAAGGAGAGTATTTTCATGAGATTAAAAAGAATATTAGAGAGGAGGGACATCATGAAGGAACTGGAGAAACATATTTACCTCTTATTCTTCTTATGGATGAAAGAGTTATGATTTCAAATGATTTCTTGAATGATGACGATTTCGTTAAAACAAACTAATTCAAAAAAAATTTCATTGAAGTTGAAGCAAAATGAGTTGAGAACTAGTTCAGACATGGGAGAGGAAGAAAATGAAAAGAATGAACAAATTGTAAAGACTCTCCAAGAATATGATCCTGGCAGTGAGTAGATAATAGTAGAATAAGCAAGATTTATTGTAAATAATAGTGGAATGTTGTTGTTTCTAGATTGGGATCTCCAATATACATTCATTATTGATCAAATAAGAAGGCAGCCAGACCCATTATTAAGATCCAAGTTTGAGATTGGTGATATAATAAGAGGATCAAGACTTAATCCAAAGTCCAAAACATTGGCAATATGGTCATTGGCCCCATCCACTCAGAAGCCCCATATGATCAATATTCAAGAAGAGAAAAGAGTCGATAGAATGATATGGAATCTACAGAATACAGGGGATACTCAAATTGCCAAATTGATGACACGGGTTTCTTTTATGAATTTAGCTAAAACAGAGGATCTTTCATAGAGATACATAGAGACATATCAATAATTAGTCTCTATTGCAAAGAAATATGACGACTTGATAATGAATAATGTTGTTATGGAGGAGCTGATAGGGGAGCTGAATGAAAATCTTTCAAATCTTTCATTGTCTTCTCAAAATAAAGCTATGGTTGATGTGGAAACTGAAGTTCATACCGACTTAATTCTAGTTTCTATAGATTTGAATGTTCCTCTTGAAGAAAATCCAAACTAGAAGATTATGTAGAAAGGATTGAGAAACTTGAGGAAACAAAGAATATGGGAGCAATAACCGCTCTAATAGAAGTGTTGCAGCATAGGATTGATATCTCAAAGAGTAAAATAAGTATAGTTAGTGGTCTGCATATTTCTTTAAAAGATGTTGGTGATATATGTATTGATGCTTTGTTACTTATGGAACCTTTATATAATTAGTGGCCAGGAAGTAATGTGTTGATGGAGAAATTGGATACTGCCATGGGATACAAAGATGATATTCCTGATAAGGTAAATGAAACTAAAGACATGGTGAAATTGTAAATTCTTTGATTGTAATTTTCAAAGCAAAGGACCTATTGATAAAGGATAAAATGAAGTTATTGGGTGAAAATCACCAATCTATTATTTTCCCTATTTATGATAAGGATGGTAATTTGAAACCAATTGATGTCTGAGGAGAAGAATTCGATGTGATTTCAAAGAATACATAGGTGCTTCTACACATGGATAAGGATATTGATATTGACAGTTTCAATCAGGTAATGGAATCTCTTTTTAAGAACTAAGGTGGCTTTCACTAAGTTCATTTTAAATGCAAGGGATGCCACAGATGCTTGTTGGTTGGAGTCAATTACACAATTATAGGTTGTAAAGGGATTCAGTTGGCCAGTAGGTAAAGAGGTTGATAGATGGGAGAAGATTCTAAAGGTAGGCAAGAAGGCTTCAAGATGATTATTTTTTCATGTTCAAGAGGTTAGATGGATTGGCACCTGAGCGATAATAACATGGAGGATAACTACATTCAAAGGCATCTTGTGTTTGCTTTTGTAGCTGTAGATGACCTTCAGGACACAAAATGAATTTATTGTGAATAATCAATAGACAAAGGCACCAAAGTCCAATTATAGTTCATCTCCCAAGATCAAGTTCAAGTTTTTTATATCTAACCCTGGTTCTTGTTTCTTTCTTTTTATTGATTATGTTGTAAATTTGTATTCCAAGTGATCCAAAGCTTGTTGCATTCCTTATTATATAAAAGGAATTCCAAGATCACTTCTGGAGGGTTCCCATTTTTTGATGTTATGTTAGTCTATGCTAAACACAGTATAATACATTTTGAAGTTATGCATTCTCTGAGAAGAATGTATGGTGTTTGATAGTATATTAGAAATCAAACCTTCATGATATGTCTTTGTATCGAATTTCACTCTCTATTAATTAAATACAAATTAAGGTTTTGTCTCAATTTGTCTCTCTGAGTTATCAGGAATGATTTTGGTATCTTTTGGTATCTTTCAAGGAAATAATTAAATATGATGAGATGATTAACAGTGAGAGTTTATAATTTGTTGCAAATTTGATAATAGTCATTCATAGAAATGAGAAGTTACATGTAAGGGATATTTTCTTTGAACTCTATGTTGAGAAGTTAATGAACTATGCTATCAAATATTTTCTGCATTTATGTGACTCTATAAAAGAAATATTGTTTAAGTTGATTCTCTTTGTTGAAGATTCTTTTTCAAATATTTGTATTCTCCCATGAAGGTTGGCGAATCTAAGGTTTCTGTCTAGTGGAATACTATTTTGTAATACAAGTAAAGAAGATATAGTGTTTGGTAAAAACAAAGGAAAATAATTGTGTTTTTCTTATAAATCAGAACCAAACATGCATGGAAGGAGGTCTTTGTATCAGGGGAGGACTCATATACAAACTAGTGATGAAGGGAAAAAATGGAAATAAAAGGAATCAAGAAGTAAGTCATTTTCACCCTCTAATAGTTATATTCCACCTTATTCTGATAAAAAATTTCCAAATATTGAAGATCCACAATGTACTCCTTTGATGAAGCATTCTTTTTCTAATGAACTATTTCCTAGAACCCATAGATATCATTCTAAGATACTAAAAGGGTCTGGATATTTTTATGATGATGATGGTAATCAAATTCATTATGACAAGGACATGGATTTCAAGGTCTCATCTCATACTCAACCTCCTAAAGCCCTTGAAAGTGCTCAAGAGTATCAGGTTGAAAAGGTTAGGGAATTTAAGTTACAGTTGGAAGCAATGGATGCTGAGTTTCAAACAAAATTAGATAGGGAAGCTAAGAAGGAGAATTTAAAAAAAAAGAGGAAATGGCTAACTTGAAATCCATTCAAGAAAATATGTTTAATGGTTTATTGGTAGATACTGAAATTGAAAAAAACAAAACACAATTTTCCCAATAATAATAATATTGAGCTATCCAGGGAAGAGGATAGATTTTTATATAGTGGGGAAACTTCAAACACTACCTCAAAGATGAAAAATAAAGAGATCAAAGAAGAAGAGATTAAGCAAGAACCTGAAGAAATTGAAAATGAATACACTAGACAAATAATGTTGGTAAGAAAGTCACAATTGCTTGAGAGAATGAAGGAATTAGACGATATGGATAAAAGGGAGAGTAAAGGACCACAATGACAAAATATGAAAAATTTTAAGGCTCAAGAAGATCCTAAACCTGTGAAGGATTTTCTAATCAGGCAAGAGGGTGCTGCTATATCAAGACCAAATGCAAGTATTAATGTTCCCCCTCTTGAACCTTTAATACCTTTACAAGTACCATATATGTTTGTTCCCAAAATCCCAGTTCCTTTATCAGGACCTCAAGCAATAAATCTTATGCAAAATCATATGTACCAGCAAATTTTACATCAACAACAACAGTACCAACAATTGTTACAACAATTCATGAATTTACAAAACCAACTGTTGAATCCTCAACCTACCCCTGTGCAACAAAATTTGTAGCCTGATGCACAATTTGTTATCCCACCTCAGAATAATTCTAATTTCCAAATTTGTGGAAATAACCCTTTCCTAAGACCACATATCCATTTTAATACGTATAGGCAAATTGATTTCACTAGAATCCTGGGTTATCCTAATAATATAGATAATGCTTTAAGGTCTGAGATTCCTAAGTTTTCAAGAAATGGAGGTGTGTTTGGTGAAGATCATATAAGAGCTTTCATAAATGTGTTAGACAACTTTGTGGTTCAACATGAGGATGTAATAATGAAGTTATTTATGTAGTCATTGCTTGAGGATGCCAGAGAATGGTATAAGGGCTTTCGAGGTGGTCATATTGGAAATTGGAAATAATTTTAGAGAGTTTTCAAGGAAAATTATGGAGATCATACATATTCTAAATTTAAATTGGGAGAAATAACAACAATACAAAAGAATCCGAATGAAATTATTTTGGATTTTAACAGTAGGTTTGTTAGGGTGTTGAACAAAATTCCTCATCATTTAAGACCTAATGATGCAATGTGTTTGGTTTTCCATCTAAATGATTTTGATCCCAAGTTTGGGTATGAGTTGAGATCTAGGGATGCGGGAACTCTTGCAAAGGCTTTTAAAGCATCTCTGAGTATTGAAAGAAATAGAAGATCTATAGGGAAGATAGGAAAAATAGATGATATTAGAATACAACAAAATCCTAAAGGATCTCAAAGAAAAACTCCTAAACAGGAGGATAAAATTGATAAATTATTGGGTGTTGTTAAGGATTTAAGTTATAAGGTTGCTAGAAATGAGAAAGAGCTATCACACAATAGGCATAATACTTTTAAAAAAAAAAAATGATTGTCCTATGAGATTTTAGGATATGTCTATTCACACAAATTGGAAAGATGGTAAACTTGTCCAAGATAATTCAAAAAGGGAAGATAACAGAGATACCCCTGACCCCTTTAAGAGAAATACAACAAATAACATAGAGGATACACCATGGTGTGTGCCCTATAATATGCCTCACTTCTTTTTTTTCAGTGTGCAATTGTACAATATTTGATTAAATCTGATGAATATAATAGTGGTCAAGATCAACATAATAAGGAGGGTAAGAGTATCAATATGTGCAGGACAAATTATGAGGGGTTTGCTTCAAACAAAAGTGTAATGATTGAATTTTTTTTTTTTTGAGGATGAATAAGATAGTTATGTCAGGAAGGATTTTCAATTTAGAAAACCCACCGATGAAGAGGTAAGGTCTCTTACTATTGTAGTTGTGGCACAAGCAAGGAGCACATACAATCTAAGGAATAGAAATATTGAGCAAGATCTGAGTAATTATGCTACTTGGTTTATAAAGGAAGGTGTCTCAAAACAAATCCTTGATGTTGTAAGTAAGAAGGATTCTAGTTTAAATGATTCAAAAGGCAAGAAAGTGCACTTTGAAAAACTCACTGAGCCCAAAGTAAATTCTGCTAATGACAGTTCTTCGAAGCTAAACAATGAACATAATAAATTTGACAAGAGTAAGTCTTCCTCATCTAGTACATTTAATGTTCCTACTTTTGATATGAAACAAGCATTAACACAAATGAAGGTTTCAGTATCTATAGTAGAAATGATGAAGATAAAAGAACATAGAGAAGCAACACTTTCTTTATTTTCTAATATTATGAACACATGAGTAAGTAAAACTGATAATGCAAAACCTAAAAAGAATGATGTATTTAAAGACCCCAGAGGTTTATGTGGGAGACACAATTACCAAGGAACATTCACAGGTAGATCCATTATGTGTGACACTTTTTGTAAATAATAGGTTGATTAGAAATTGTATGATTGATTCAGGAGTTGTTGCAAATGTTATACCCTATGATGTTATGAGAAGTTTGGGTATGAAGGTTGATACCTCATACATATCATACTATGCAATTGATAATAATGAGGTCCCTGTTGTAGGAACAATGAAGGATGTTGAAGTAAAGATTGATGCATTCCCTAAGGTGAAATACATAATGGATATAATTGTTATTAATATTCAACCTCACTATGGGATGTTGTTATCAAGAAAATGGGCAACTACAGTTTGAGGTAATGTACAGTTGGATTTATCTTATGCTACCATTCCCATTAATGGTAATGAGGAAAAATTGTATAGGGAGCCTAGAGCCCTTTTGTAGTGGGAAAAATGGATCCTAATCAAAATGACTTGTTTTCTTGATATTAATGTGGATAGCTTTAGAGTGTATCAGATGGAACCTTTGTTAAAAAGTATTGAAGCTATTATCAAGGAACTCCAATTACAACAGGATGGTTTGTGGAAATTACATTTTGATGGTGCATGCTCCAAAGAAGGATTAGTAGAAATTATTGTATTTATTTCTCCACTAGGTGTCACATTGAAGTACTCCTTTCTACTCGCTTTTGAGTGCACAAATAATACTGTTGAATACGAGGCGCTCGTGGTAGGACTAGAAGTGGTTGTAAAGCATAAGATTAAAATGTTGAGGGTTTTTGGGGATTCAAAGTTAGTTGTTTTATAGGTCAGATCTTTATATGCTTCCAAAAATAAAAGTTTGAAACAATACAAGCATGCAATATGGGACAAATTAGAGTTTTTTTATGCTTTTTCAATTGAGTGGGTAGAAAGGTCAAAGAATATTATGGATGATTTTCTAGAAAATTTTGCTTTGAAATAAAATGATCTAACATTGAGTGGAGTTTCCCTAATAGAGACAAATTCCAGGCCTTCTATTCTTGATAATAGTTATAATTGGCAAGTGTTTGAAGATGATAATGATACTCTAAAATTCATTCAACGTGTTGATAATTATGAAGATCAGAATATTGGTAGTAATGAATTGATAGAATTAGTGGATGGGAAATAAATGATAGATGACAAGGAAATTATTTAGTTAACTACAAATAAGATTCCACAAGGTCTGGTAGGGTTAGCGAGTATTTTTAATAAGAATGATAGTAGCTTGCACCCAAAATCCTCTGCCAGGTTGGAAAATTTAGAAGAAATCAACTTAGGGACTGATTCTTCTCCTAAGATGGTATACTTGGGAAAGAAATTGGCTCCACATATTAATTTTTTTTTGATAAATCTGCTAAAAAAATACGAGCATATTTTTTCTTGGTCTTATGAGGATCTGAAAGCATATAGGGAGGATTTGTTTCAACATGAGATTCCCTTGAAGCCTGACGCCAAGAATTTTAGACAAAAGCAGAGAGCCATTAATCTAACTTTAGCCCCAAAGATGCAGTAAGAGCTGATGAAACTTAGAGATATTGAAATCATTAAACCTATTAGATATTCCTCTTGGGTTTCCAACATAGTGCCAGTAAGGAAAAACAATGAGGATATCAGATTGTGTGTGGATTTTAGGAATTTAAATGACACATCTTTGAAAGATAATTATTCTTTCCCTAATATGGAAGTAATGTTGCAAAAGTAACTGGTTGTGATTTATTGTCCATGATGGATGGTTTCTCTGGATAGAATCAGGTGAAGGTAAAGGATTCTAAGAAATACATGACTAATTTGACTACTCCATGGGGAATATATGTATATGCAAGGATGTCATTTGGTTTAACTAATGTGGGTGCTACAATCCAGAGGGAAATTGATGTAGCTTTTTAAGAAATTTATTGATGTTATTATGGTACTTTATCAGGATGATATAAATGTTTATTCTAAAGATGTAGGGGATCATTGTAAGCACTTAGAAAAAAATTTGTAAAGCTTTGGACTATGGTGTGTCGTTGAATCCGAAGGAATGTCTCTTTGTAGTTACTAAAGGGAAATTGCTTGGACATATTGTATCTAGAGAGGGAGTTAGAATTGATCCTGATAGGGTTGTTTCTATTGATAAAGCTCCATTGCCCAAAACTATCAAAGAAGTACAACCATTTTTGGGTAAGATTAATTTTGTTAGAAGGTTTATTGCCAAATTTGCTGAGATTGTAAAGCCTATCGTAAAAATGCTAAATAAAGATGTTAAAATTGAATGGGACAATGAGGCTAAGGAGGCATTTGATAAGATTAAAAAGGCCATTCAAGATGCCCCAATTTTGAAGTCCCCGGATTATAAACAACCATTCTAGTTATTTTCTTTTTCTTCTTTTCATACTATAGCAACAGTTCTTTTGCAGAAGGACAATGAAGGGTATGAACATCCTATTTATTTTTTCAATAAGTCATTACAGGCTGCAGAATTGAAGTATGAAATAATGAAGAAGCAAGCTTATGCTTTGGTAAAGGTTGTGAAAGCTTTTAGGCCATACCTAGTAAATTGAAATGGGGTATCTTATGCCTCAAGTGTTGTTGTGAAGGATATTTTTTCTCAGTCATAAGTTAATGGACAAAGGTGTAGATGGATCAATCATGTTCAAGAATTCTATTTGGAGATCCAAATAAAAAAATTGGTAAGAGGCTTAGGGTTGGAAAAGTTTATGGAAGAGGAAAACCTTGAAGCTATTCAGGTAAATAATGTCCAGGTGGATGATAAGACAAGCATTGAAAGACAACCTTGGTATATTAATATTGTTTTTTTTAAAACATGAAATGAGACAATGACAAATAATCATAAGAGGACTTTGAAATTTTAGGAACAAAGGTATGTGTTAATTCAGATTGATCTGTATTGGAAATATAGAGATGATCTTCTTCTATTTTGTTTAGATAAAACTCAAGCTGATAAGGTTTTAAGAGATTTGCTTAATGGAGTGTGTGGGGGTCATTATTCAACAAGGACTACAACCCATAAGATCAATAGGGCAGGGTATTACTGGACTACCATATTTATAGGCACACACAATTTTGTAGCCAAATGTGAGCCCTTCTCAGAAGTTTTTTGGAAAATTAAAATATGATAGAGCATTTCCTTTAAATCCAGTTCAAGTTGAGGGTCCTTTTTCCAATAGGGGGTTGATTTTATTGGAGAGATAAGTGAAAAATCTAGTGGTGATCACAAATGGATTTTGGTGGCTATAGATTATTTTACAAAATGGATTAAAGCAATACCAACCAAACAAGCAACAAGCAAAGTGGTCATGAATTTTATGATGAATAATATTCTTACAAGGTTTGGAGTTCCCATCAAATTGGTTATGGATAGTGCTATGTGTTTCAGGTCAGAGGAATTCAAAGATTTTTGTGCTAAATATGGAATAACTATTAGTTATTCTTCTCCTTACCATCCTCAGGGAAATGGAAAAGTTGAGTCTAGTAATAAAGACTAATGAAGATTATCAAAAGGATATCGGAGAAGAATACAAAATATTGGGATTCAAAGCTAAAGCTAGCATTATGGGTTGATAAAGTGACTCTAAGGAAAACAATTGGGGTATCTCCATTTGAGTTAGTATATGGAACACAGACTAGATTGCCTTTAAATAATTTATTACTTGTATACAAAGTCATCCAGGAGGAAGAAATTGATATCTCTAAACCTATGGAGGAAAGGATTATGAATCTTCTAGAGTTGGATGAGAAAAGAATTGAGGCTCAGAAAACCAATATTAAATTGCAACAAAAAATAAAATATTTGTTTGATAAAAGAGTCATTGATAGAAATTTCAAGTCAATGATATGGTGCTCATGTGGAACGTAATAATTTAGGATAAAGTTAAACATGGGAAATTCAAATCACCATGGTTGGGCCCTTATGTTATTTTTGAATGTCATGGGATGAATTCATATTTTCTATAGAGCATGAATGGTGAAATTTAGGAATCGCCAGTGCATGGACGATTTCTGAAGCCTTTCTTTGCATGAAAATAAAAACTCATAGTCCATGCACAATAGTTTGTATATATGTATATATGTAGGGTGTGTTTTCTTTTGGTAGTGTGTTTTAGTTTAGTATGCTTCTCCAGAGATTTGTTGGTTTCTTAAGTTGAACTGACTTTCAACAATCCCCAAAAAGAGCCACCGGTGGTACTGCAAAATGTTGTATGTCTTCCATATTGGTTCTTGTTACATATTAGGTCTATGATGAGGTTTGGTCTTAGTTTTAAATTTTCCCTGCACTGTGTTTATAGAGTGTAGGAGGTAAAAAATTTGTTTGCCAAGTGGAGGACTTATTTATTTGGTTGCCCTATTGTCATACTTTCTTTGAAATCATTTGGATGTATCGAGTTGTCATAATCTCATTTGTACACATTGTCATTAAGTTTGGGACAAAAGTTTTATCTAGCATATTGTTGTTTGTCGCTAATTCTAGGGTTTAGTAGGCAATTTATGTTAAAACTCACGAACTAATGAGTGCATTTTTATATGTCATAGTTTTGGGTTGTCACTATCTCACAAGTTTTTTAATGATTAGTGTTGTTAACCCGCAATTTGGTGAGTACCATGTTAGTGGTTAAAATTTTAAGTTTTTGCCAGCTCACGTGATTATGTAAAGTTAAGTATTGTCAGGTCAAGAGTTAGCAATAAGATGCCATGTATCCATCTACGTGACTAAATAATGCTTTGTCACAAGCTCATGTGATACATGATATTTTTCTTCTCAAGTTAGAGAATTGGTGAGTGACAACCATGTGGAGGATTTCAAATGGTGTAAAAGTTAAGTTTCAAGCAATCGCTAGCTCTTGGGTTATAATGACAAATTTTTTTTAAAGATGGAGAGTTAGCAAGTAGTTTCCATGTTGCAAAAGGTTTAAAGGTGGAAGGTTATCTCTAATTCTCGACAGTTAGTGGATATAAAAGAAAATGCTAGAGAATTAGCGACAAGCGGTTTTGGCTAATAGTCGCTAGCTTTTGAGAGTTAAGAGTCTTAACAATTTTCAGTTGGAGACTTAGTGATGGGTGATTTGATTTCCTTGGTCACCAGCTCGCAAGGTTTTGAAGCCTTAACATTTTCAGTTGGAGAGTTTGAGATTAAACTGCTGACAACTTTTTGCTAGATAGAAAGCTATTATAAAGAATAGTCATTTGGGCCAAGAGTTAGCAACAATGTGCCATGTGTCTAACTGGTTTCGCTAGGATATTGTTGAGATATAACAAGGAAAAAGAGGTTGAACAAATCAAGGATTTCCATGTGGAATTCTTCATGCATTTCACTACTAATTTCAAATTTTAATTCCATGAGGGCATATTTTCAAATTTTGCATTCATACCAACAATAAATCCAATTAATTCACATGTCTACATTGCTGGGGTTGATGGTTGAATGCATGAAATTAATGGTTGAGATGATGGAAACTGATCTTCAGCTTGAAAATTTATAAAATGCATGATTGTATTGAAGATTTTTGCACAATTGCAATCTGCACTCAGAGTCTTGGTGTGAGAATGAAAGGTGGTTAAAGGTCTCTTAATTGCGAGGTAGTGCTGGTTCCAAAGAGTATTAGTTCTATTGTTGAGTTGATTGTGGTTTCTTATAATTAAAAATACGAGTAAGACAATGACTAGTGGTGTCTCTACGACTACATAGAAGAAGGAAAAGGGAAATAATTTTTTTAGAGGAATTCATAGACCTTTTACTAGGAACTCTGAACAGTTTGTCTATGAATGAATATGCTTGTAGCCAATGCAGAAATCCAGAATCCCTTAATGCCTCTGGGGATTTTGTTTTTCATTATTTATAGAATAACAAAGTTAAGGGGATTCCAATGTCAAATTCATGGGAGATGAACATGGAAAAGATGGTTGTTCATGATGTGTACATGGATGTGGAATTAGTAAGGGAATTGGAAAAAGGTGTATTGCTCTGTGACTAGGGTTATCAGAAGGAAAGATTAGTCAGCCGTGGTAAATATAAATAGAACAAGTTTTGTGGAAGCATTTCAAATATCTAGTGCCACCTGTACAAATATTGATTTGGATAAAGAGAAGAGGAATTATGAGGCCCACAAAAGGTATTAAAAAGGCATTCTATCCCTCAATACATGCCTAGGGTTGATATAAAATTGATACTAATTCTTGATAATATAGATTTTCCCTATGATTTGAGCAAGTTCCACTTTTATTTGCAATGCATGGTGTATGAGTTCTGCAAGGTGTTGGGTTTTAATGGAGAAGGCACAATCTCTGCAGAATTATTAATGATGTCTATGAATATCCAACATCCATAGGTAAACACTAACTATGATTATGTAGGGTATGTGGTCAATCAAATTCATGAAGCTTTGATTGAAATACAAAAGGATAATAATGTCATTACTTTCAAACATTATTCAATATTGATGCACCAGATTCTATACTTCAATAATGATCAGATGGACAAAGAAATCATTTTTCAAAAGGAAGAGCTTGGTGTATCATCTCTAATACAAAGGTGGACCCAGGTGTGGGATAATAGTACTTATCTTTCTTCTTTTCTGTATTTTGAAAATTGGATTGTGTTGCCTATTCCAGAGATGTTAGCGTAGATGCCTAAAATCGTCCCTTGACATTATAATTATTTAATTATATTTGTTATATTATCTTATCTATTTAATTAAACTAGGTTCATTTTCTATAGTATTTAGATTTGATTTAAATACTCCCCCCTCAAATGTATTAAATTTTATTTAATACCCCTCTTCATCAAAATCCCATTTAAATAAATTTTATTTTATTTATTCCCCTCATGTGCTAATATTCTTCTAAGCCAAGATTAATTTAAATTAATCCCAAATCTAGACCTAGATCCTACCCTACCTCACATAAATCTCAACAAATAGACCTAGTTACTAGTTAACTAAGGTTAATTAGGCTAATTTCATCATTCCTACACCCATTAGTCATAATTATTTTCTCACACGTGTGAGAAAATTTGCAAAAAATGCCTTTTCAAAGAATTCTAATTTTGGCCCAAACAAGATTTCTTACAACCTTGATGACATTTATTACACTTTCTAAAAGTGTTCATTAGACCAAATCTATGAATTTCTCTTACACATCTATGACAAATCTCTTACATGTGTACTTGACGTACACATTGACCCATCACATCCCAAGTTGCTCACACATGTGTGAGAAAAATCTCCCTCTTGAATGACTTATGTGTCCCTCATGTGGCACCTATGTGGATGCCACATGTGATCCACCTCACCCAAGCACTCCAATTTCCTATAAATAGGAACCTTGCCAAGAGTAAATGATCCATTATTCTTGCATTTATAGTTATCATGCTAGTATGTGCTTAGATATTTTATTGCATTCATTTTAGAGTTTATACTAACCTTGTTTGGTAGATGTTGCATTCAATCATGGTAGTTACATTTATATTTTGATTTCAACACTAGATCTTAGCATTTAGATTTATCATCTACTCATCCATCACATTGACTGCTTGAGAATAATTATCTATAACTAGTTCTTGAGTTATTCAACATCATTGCATTGTAGTTGCATTCATTTCAAATCAAGTGGGATTGATATATTGTGTTGGGAGAGCACACCCACAACCCTCTCCAAGAGAAAATCAACAAGGCTTGGGTGCCCTTGTTTGGCTCGTCGGAGGTTATGGTGGAAACTTTGCTTTGAGCATGCTTTTGATATGTTAATATAGATTAAATGATTTATATATCTAACGTTTGCATGTCCAAGCGTGATCCCAATAAGTAGGTTTCCAACATATACAGTTAAGAGCCAAAAATGAGAGATTAATGATCGGATTAAGGATAATTTTGAGAACCAGACACTTTGTGCCAAATTGGCCTATTTCTTGAATAATTGGGGGGACTTTTACTTTTTTTGACAATTTTATTGTTATTAGAGTATCTGGGTGTCCTCAACCTCCTTATGTTCTCCCTAAATTTGTACCTCCTAGGCTTTATTACATGGAATTTATTGGAATGAATCTTGTGGACAAAGTATTTAGAAGCACATAGGAAGATAACTTTTCTTCCTAGATTATGGGTTATAAATGATTTCACTATTGGGAAAAAATCCTTTGAACAAATGAATGACTTCTTGAAACAATATATGTTGGTCACTATTACACTTAGGTTTTTTTATCCAGAGGGTTTTATAAAGGTTACAGTAAAACATATGACCCCTTGGGCTACAATTAAATGCCATGAACCCTTAGATGATGAGGATGTTGTATGAAACCTAATGGAGAAGAGTGTTGTTCAAGAAAGAAGAAGGAAGTGGAATGATTTGACGAGGGTTGAGGAAGAGTTTAAGGAGATAGATCCCAATTTCTCAGGTTTCTATCATGAAGATTCTTATTTAAAGATAATTGAAATCATGTTGAGTTCTTATGAGGTCCTAATGGCACAAATTCCATAGTTGCAGGAGATGGATGCTGAGACACAAAATTTAGAAGATGTATTCTCATATCAAAGGAAGAGGCCTTTGGAGTAACAAGAGTATGTTGTAGAGAGTGGAGATTAAGTTGAATCCACTAAGGAACCACTTGATAAGAGGAAAAAAATTGATCAATCTAGGGCAATTATGAAGAGAGACCCTGCAAGGGAAATTATTGTTGAGAAAGGAGAGTATTTTCATGAGATTAGAAAGAATCTCAGAGAGGAGGGACATAAGGAAGTAACTAAAAAAATATATTTACCTCTTATACTTCTTATGGATGAGAGAGTTATGATGTCAAATGATTTCTTGAATGATGATGCTTTCATTAAAACAAATGAATTCAAATTTTTTTTATTGAAATTGAAGTAAAATGAGTTGGGAGCTAGTTTGGATATGGGAGAGGAAGAAAATGAAAATAATGAACAAATTTTAAAGGCTCTCCAATAATATGATCCTAACAATGAGAAAATAATAGTGGAACAAGAAAGATTGCTTGTAAAGAATAGTGGAATGTTGTTGTTGCCAGATTGGGATCTCTGATCTACATTCATTATTTATCAAATAAAAAGGTAGCCAAACCCATTGTCAAGATATAAGTTTGAGATTGGTGATATAATAAGAGGATCAATATTTGATCCAAAGTACAAAACATTGGCAATCTGGTCATTGGCCCCATCCACTCAGAAGCCCCGTATGATCAATATTCAAGAAGAGAAAAGAGATGACATAATGATATAGGATCTACAAAATACACAGGATACAAAAATTTCCAACTTCATGACATAGGTTTCTTTTATGAATTTATCTAAAATAAAGGATTTGTCATGGAGATACACATAAACTTATTAGTAATTAGTCTGTATTGCAAAGAAATATGAGGAGGTGATAATGAAAAATGCTACTATGGAGGAGAAGATAGGGGAAATGGATGAAAAGCTTATAAATATTTCATTGTCTTCTCAAAATAAAGTTATGGTTGATGCGGAAACTAAAGTTCAAACCAACTTAATTCTAGTTTCTATAGATTTACATGTTCATGTTGAAGAAAAAGCCAAACTGGAAGATTATGCAGTCATGATTGATAAACTTGAGGAAACAAAGAATATGAGAGAAATAACTTCTCTAATAGAAGTGTTTTAGCATAGGATTGATATCCTAAAGAGTAAAATAAGTTTAGTTTGTGGGCTACATATTTCTTTAAAAGAAGCTGGTGATATCTGTGTTGATGCTTTTTTACTTTTGGAACCTTTATATAATGAGTGGTTAGGAAGAAATATACTGATGAAGAAATTGGATAATGCCATGAGATACAAATATGATCTTCCTGATAAGATAAATGAAACTAAAGACATGGTGAAAATTGTAAATTTTTTGATTGCAATTTTCAAAGGAAAGGGCCTAATGATAAATGATAAATTGAAGGTTTTGGGTGAAAATCACCTTTTATTTCCCCTATTTATGATAAGGATGGTAATTTGAAACCAATTGATGTGTGGAGAGAAGAATTTGATATGATTTCAAAGAATACAGATGTGATTCTACACATGGACAACAATATTGATATTCACGGTTTCAATGAGGTAATGGACTCTCTTTTCAAAACTGAGGTAGTTTTCACTAAGTTTATTTCAGATGCAAGGGTTGCCACAAATTCTTGTTGGTTGGAGTCAATTACACAAGTAGATGCTATAAAGGGATTCAGTTGGACTACAGGTAAAGAAGTTGACATCTGTGAGAAGATGCTAAAGGCAAGAAAGAAGGCTTCAAGCTGATTGTTTTTTCTTGTTCAAGAGGTTAGATGACTTGATGCTTGGGTAGTGATAACACAGAGGATAATTACATTCAAATACATCTTGAGTTTTTTTTGTAGCTATGGATGAATTTTAGGACACATAACAAAGTTATTCTAAATAATCAATAGACAAAGGCACCAAAGTCCAATTATATTTCATCTCCCAAGATGAAGTTCAAGTTTTTTCTATTTGTTCCTGGTTCTTATTTGTTTCTTTCTGTTGATTAAGTTGTAAATTTTTGTTCCAAGAGATTTGAATCTTGTTGCATTCCTTAGTCTATAAAATGAATTCCAAGATCACTTGTGAAGGGTTCCCATTTTTTTTATGTTATGTTTGTTGATGTTAAACATAGTACAATACATTTTGAAGTTATGTATTCTCTGAGAAACATGCATGGTGTTTGATAGTAAATTATAAATTAAAGCTTGATGATATGTATTTGTATCAAATTGAACTATTTATGAATTGAATACAAATTAAGGATTTGTCTCAATTTCTCTCTCTAAGTTATCAAGAATGAGTTTGTTATCTTTTTCAATCTTTCAAGGAAATAATTAAATATGTCGAGATGATTAACTATGAGAGTTTATAATTTGTTGCAAATTTGATAATAGTCATCCATAGAAATGATAAGTTATATGTAAGGCATATTTTATTTGAAATCTATGTTGAGAAGTTAATGAGCTGTGCTATCAAATATTTTCTACTTTTATGTAAATCTGTAATCCAAATGGATTAGGTATTGGTCATAGGTGATTCATGAGAAGTATGGTGAAACAATTTGAAAATATAAAAATGTCATGTGCTTTATTTTTCAGATAAATTATTGAGGTTTATCTATAACATCTATGTTTTCATCTACTGAGGAAGTTTTATAAGAATTGTTTGAGAAATTAGATTAATTAAGGGTGCACTTGGCCAAATTTTATGGATTTTGAAGTGTAGAAGGTCCAATGACCTTATTGATTTTGGGATTTTCTTGTCTTTAGTTTGTGGATGAAGTAATGATTGATTTCATTATGTTCTTTGATAGTCATGATGAATATTAATAATCTTTTAGAATCAGGGGTACAAAGAAAAAATACCAACAGTGTGCACAAAATATATAGCAAAATATAAGGCCTTGGTCACAGGACTTCATTTAACTGTTTAATGGAAAATCACTAGCCTACTTGTCATTGGTGACTCTAAGTTGGGTATCAAACAAGTTAATGATGAGTATCATATCAAGGATGATAAATTATGTACCTACCACATAGTGGTCAAAGATATGAAACAACACTTTGCAAAAATCTAGTTCCAATAGATTCTGAGAGCCAATAACAAAGCTGTCAACACCATGGCTACAATTAGATCCTTGATCTCTGCCCGAAAATAGTCACAAGTGCAAGTTTCTTGTCGAGAACCTTATGGTTGCTGCTTATGACATGCCAAAATCTAAAATGATGTGTGATATTGTTGGTCTTGATTCCCCTGGTACTAATTAATTTATGAATACTTGCACGATGAGACCATTTCCCTCCAACTCAAGCCTAACTAATGAAAAACCTTCATTTATCACACTTTTAGATATACCATCCTAGATGATACCCTCTTTAAAAAATACTTTGATGGAACCCTCATTAGGTGCCTTGATTCAGAATAAGCTAAAACAATGTTAGAAGAGGTTCCTCAAGGAACTTATGGGGCCTACTCTAGTGGTCTCACTTTGGCAAAGAAGTTGCACACAGGATACCACTGGCTGAAAATGGAGAAAGAAGCCTATAATTATGTGAAGAGATGTGTACCTTTTCAAAAACATAATGATTTGATACATGCACCATCTCAATCCCTATAGCTCACTATCACTCCATGGCCCTTTTTCCATTGGGGACTTGATCTTATTGGACAAGTATATCCTAATTCCTCAAATGGCCATAAATACATCCTTATTGCCACTAAGTAATTTACAAAATGGTTTGAATCCATACCTCTTACTTATACTACTTGAAAGAAGATATCAAATTTATTCTTGAATTATCTCATGATTTTCTGCTATGGTATCCCACAAGACGTCATTACTGATAATGGGTCTCCTTTTAAGAACAAGGATGTCATTGAATTATGTAAGAAGTTTAGAATTACAAAACATTGTTCATCCCATATACTACCCATAAGGTAATGGACAAGTTAAGGCTATGAATAAAACCATCATAAAAATCCTCAAGAAAATAGTCAATAATGTTGGTCACAATTGGTATTTGCAGTTAAACCCACCCTATGGGCCTACCACACTTGCATCCACACACCTACTGGATCCATTCCATTTTCCCTTGTCTATAGTACTGAAGTCATTCTCCCCATTGAGATTGAGATCCCTTCCATTAGAATATCCTTGAAGAATCTATTATCTGATGAAGAATACCGAGTTGCTCACTTGCAAGAGCTTCAACTCCATGATGAGAGACATCTCAATTCCCTAAACCAGCTCCATGTGCATCAAAATTGTGTATAGTGTTGGCAAGTTGACACTCAGGGAGTATATGACTTATTTTGTGTTGTCATTATGGCAACAAAGTCATATGAAGTTTTGACAGTAAACTTTGAAGATCAAAATTGACTAAGTATAGAAAATAGAGCAGTACAGAGATATGCATTTGATTAGAGCACCAGTGCACATCTGTACGATCGAGTCAGACTATGCGCCTTTATATTTAAGCTTGCTGATATGTTATTAAACTTAGACTATACATGCACGGTATGGTATGTCAGTACAGAGAAGTTACAATAGGTTAAAGTGCCACTAGCAGTTAAGAATATAGAGCATGAGGCCGACCTCAGATTTTGGATTAGCGCATAATATTTTATTTTGTAATGGCCATGCACCTATTATAATATGTTTGTAAATATGTCTTTAACACTCATGTAAACATGTTTAAGCCAATTTGTTTGGAAGCATTGTGTATGTTGTTTTAGGGTCGACTAAGGTCTTGTTTTTGGTCGCTTCTATTCAGGCATGTATATATACTAGACATGCACTTTTGTATTAGGTGTGTGAATGGAAAAGAAGAAGAGAATATATTCAGAAGAGAAATATAAGAAAATAAGTATGAAGTAGAAGTCTTCAAGAGATTAAAGCATCAGAGCATAAATGGAACTGATCAGACAACAGTGTCAGAACAACAGTTCATCCTTTTGATATAGTGTATATCTATTATCTAAAGGTTGTAGCCTTCATCTTATTGAGAAGTGAGTTATAGCAGTGAGCCAACCACCTTTAATAGGGTTTTGTAAAGACTCCTAATAGGGTCATTGTACTTGCATTGTAAAGACTGTTCCTAATAGGTAAAAGGAACTCTAACAAGTTCATTAGACTAGTACAATCATTTGTGGGTACTAATTCCCACCGGGGTTTTTCTCTGATCAAGGTTTCCCCGTAATCATATCTTGTGTTATGTGTTACGCTTCAATTTTTATCTATTTGATTTAAGTTTCAAATTTATGAATTAAAGAGAAATAGACAAACACTAATTCACCCCCCCCCCCTCTCAGTGTTTCTAACAATTGGTATCAGAGCTCTGGTCCTCTGAAANATTAAAGAGAAATAGACAAACACTAATTCCCCCCCCCCCCCTCTCAGTGTTTCTAACAATTGGTATCAGAGCTCTGGTCCTCTGAAAGAAAGTTTAACCACTTGAGGAGATCGTGGATTTAGCAGTAGAGAAACATCTGAAAAAAGAATCTTGAAGCAACCCTTGATGATCTTGACAGATCTGAAAAATAAAATGAAGAACTTAAACTAAAATTTGATGGCTCCCAAATGCTTATAAAAAAATTAAGGAAAGATCTGAAAGATTGCTCTACAAATGATTTGGGAAAAATGGTCAAAAAGCTGAATGAAGAAAACATGTCTCTGAAGGACAAGATTGAAGATCTGAATGAATAGCTTACTAATAGCCTAATTGCTATTGAAGAAAAGACCAAATAAAGTAAAAAATTAGATGATGAACTTATGCAAGCAAATATGAAGATCTTGGAGTTGGAAAACATCAAGAAAAAGATTGAATCTGAATTATCAGAAGCAAAAGATAAAATTGAGAAATTTCACACAAGTTCTGATCTAATTCAATCACAACTTTATGCACAGAAGCTAAAAGGTGATACTACTGGTGTTGGATACAATGTAGCTCAAATTGAAAACAATATAATGCAAGAAAGAAAGAAAGCACAAGAAGAATCCACAGAAGCAAGGAAAGTTGAGAATCTTGCAGATACACAACCTCCTAAAGATGAACACAAGCTAATTAACTGAACTAGTTATGCTTGTAACAAGCATGGACACTTGGCAAGAGATTGTAAAGAGGTAAGACACTTCAATTGGTATTGTTATTCCTGTAACAAATTTGGTCATAGGGCTATTCATTGTAGAACAAGTCAAAGAAATCAATCACAAAAGAACCAAAGAAATCTGAATCAATACAATCAAAGAAATCAACCTCAGAGAAACTATCAGAACATTACATGTCAGATATGTAATTATAATGGACACATAGCTAAGCAGTGCAACATGATAAACAATATCAATAAACCTCTAATCATTTGTCACTCATGCAACAAAGCAGGACATATCTCAAGGTTCTGCAGGTCAAGAACTCAAAAGCAAGAAAATCCTAAAGAATCATTATTTGAAGAATCTAGTGAAGTTAAGTTTGTAAAAGATACAAAAGATTTAGGTAAAATATGGGTTGAAGTAAAGAAAGATGATGATGTTAACAAGGTAGTAGATGCATCCATAATGGACGCAACTTCTACTTCTGGTTAGTTGACCCTCATGGTCTTAGGGGGAGCTATTCTAGCTCTAAACCCCTGCATGGCTGGTATACTCACCTCTGATTATGCACCTATGGATTCATGTAATTGATGACAAAATGAGGAATTATGCATAGATGCATAGCTTAAACTGGGGCATAAGAAAAGATTGAAATTCTCAATGTAAACCGCGTTATGACAACAAGAATTAATTGCAATAACCTTTTATATAAGTTAGTAAAAGATCTTTATCCTCACTTTGCATTCGATATTGAGCATTCAGAGAGCGTAGCAGAAGTTAGAATCAAAGTGTTGAAGGATAAACCATTGGTTGGTTATCAAGACGAATCAAAGTTGAAATGGAACCCTAGCAAATGTGTCATTTCAAAATCCCGTGAAACCCTACTTAAGCAAGTTACAAGTAAGTAATGGATACTCCTATAGTGTTTGACATCTCTGAGAAAAAGAGATATGTGTTTAAGAAGCATCCATTCAAGTCTGTGATAGATGATGTAGAAGGGGCATTCTCCAAGACTCTGCTAGGAGTCATGCATGTAGAGGACATTCATGCTTACATCTATTGTAAGAAGGAGTCTATTGGTGACAATAACATAACAATACTCATGGCATCAATGATGAAACTAGATTACTCATTCAAGGATGAATACACACATCTCACTGATAACCCTATTTTTGAGTACACGAATGCGCATGATTTCTATGAATCAGAATGGGTTAAAATTATACTTAGTAGGATACATGATGATCTATATTGGATTGGTGAAGTTCCCGTCCACATTACTACTGACCTCATTCATGATATGACTAGACTCTCCAAGGTTGGACCCGTTCTTCCTACTGGAAAGGATGTAAAGAAACAAGTTGACCAGGCTTGCTTATCTAGAAGTGATAGGCGCAGGATGGTTGTTGATCCCATTGTGGAAGAAGACATCAAACTCCTCACCATGATACTTGGTTACAAGTTTCAACACGCAAGCAGACTAAATAGTGTGTCCGCAGCTACTTTTCTGGCAGCAATATGGATGGCAAGAGATAACACACAATATAATATTTGTGAGATATTGCGTGCACAATTGATTGAGAACATTAGAGCTATCAAGCATGACAAGAGAAAATTTTTCAAATTTGGCTCTTTGATTATCTACCTATACTTCCACATTGTTGGTAAAGTCTCTATTCTTTACCTAGATAGGAGAAAACCTACTATGTCACAAATTTCATTAAAGGCTACATTAGAGAGAAGTGTAAAGATATCTATGGACATGGAGATCAAAAAATTCAGGATCAAAATGCAGAAGAGGTTTAGAATACCGGAGAAGATAGTTAAGAAATACAAAGACACCATATGCTTCATGGTGGAAACTGACTGTAATTTCATGGAAGCAGTTGAACCAAGAACCAAATGGATTCATCCACTTGGTTATGAAGTTGAAGAACATGTGTTGGAAGTATGTGCACAAGTTCTCTTGTCTGCGCCTAAAGATCCAAAAGAGCCTAGATGGGGCACATACAGAGAGAAGATAAATCAAGTAGATTCTATCCTATATAGTGTAGATAACAAAAGAAAGGCATCAAGGATTACATCTAACATCCTAAAGGTTCACGGGGTCACACAAGAAGACTTAGATAAAGCTATGGAAGCTAAGATTGCAAAAGAACTTAAGAAAACTCCTGTAGAAGTAAAAATAGAAGAAGAAATCTGATGAAGGTACATCTACGCCCTTAACTACTATTGACTTGGAATCCTCTCCACCACCAGTACCAAGCAAGATGAACAGAAGAAGGAAGCAAGTTCCCACAGGTCACCTATCCTTGAGAACAACAAGGAGTAAAGTAAAGAACACTCAAGCCCCTCCTGAGGTAGGATTCAGACCTAGTCTGACAGTCTTAAGAAACATAATCATTAATGAAGGAAGACTAGATTCAATTTCAAATGTGTATGACAAGTACCAAGAGATAGATAAATCAAAGATACATTCTACTATTATCTCTCACATGATCAAGTTTAAAAGGTTAGTATTGGAACTCAAGACAATCATTCCAGACAAAGTGTGGAACATATTAGACCTATTGAAAAGGCAAGCAATAGAGGAAGATATGAGGATTAGAGAAGAAACATTAGACAATATTCTCCCTATTTTCTCACATGATGAGAAAGCAATTCTGTTAGATTTGGTAAAACCTCATCTAAGAACCAAAACAAGAACTCTCCACATCATGAACACAGAGTATGAGTTGGTTGGAAAAGAGACTGAAAGAGCATTTGAGAAAGTATTTTTGGATAGACACATGTATCCATCAACGACACCTACAGCTAAAGTGACTCCAGTCCCTCCCAAATAGGATAAAGAACAGTGATTCCAAATCTTCCTATGACAAGTCCACAAGATTCAGTTCCCAAAATTACATCACCCTATGATACAATCAAGGAATCAGATGAAACCATTATGATAAATGATGTTGAGATCACCATGTCAACCGCAGAAAATTATTTAAATAAGTTTGAGGAAGAATTTTTAAGTACTAAAGAAACTGAGAAGGTATGCACTGATAACACTTCTTTACAGCAAGACCAAGTTCCTACTGGAGAAACAAAAGGTCAAGATGAAGAGAGAAAGGATGAACCTAATGAACCACCCTCTATAGAGATCCTAGTAAAAATTGAATGCATGGATGGTAGTCAAAATGCTATATTCACCCCATCTAGCAAACCATCATTATCATTGTTGTCAAGCTTGACCCTGGACTCAACAAACCTAGATGCTTGGGGAGAAGAAGACCTGATTAAAATCGGTGTATTAGCCATGGAGAAAGCTAAAGAGAAAAAATTTATGAGAAGCCCTCTCCTTCTAGATTCAGTGAACATTTTGAATGACTTAGTACCAGTAGATAAGAAATTGGCAAATATCTAGTAAGTGGATGATGTTGACAACATATTGACTTGCTTCAAAGAAAACTTTACAAGTTTAGTAGATTCAGCTACTAAAACTGCAGATGAAAAGTACAAAAGGGAAAGATTGGATGAACTAACAAAGAACTTCCAATTAGATCTCAACTCCTTGAAGATTGGTCAAACAATTCTGAAAGAATTAGCAACAAAAGGCAGGAAGGTGATAGTAAATTGTATGACAGAGGAAAAATCACTTCTGAGCACATCAAGAAGATTGAAGATGCAGACATCTTGGTTGAAAACATCAAGAAATTAGTTGAAACATCCTCCCAAGACATCAACATCTGCAACAGCATCTATCAAGGTCAGATAGAAAAGATTGAAAAGGCCAAGGTAGAGATCAACAAGACAAGGACTAGGAAAACACAACTAAGAAATTCTCTTGCGCCCTCCTTAGCTGTCTTGAATGAGAACATAAAATAGATGGATGCAATAATTGTTACATATGATCAAGGCCCCTGCATGGATCTGACAAAGATGGAGAAAATCACATATGCATTATGCACCCATCTTCAAACTATTGATGCACTGAATGCATTTTGGTAGCAAGAGATCAAGACTCTTCAGATTGTGTATCCAGATGTGTACTCTGAGTAAGTACCTAGAGACTTACAAATTTTGACACCTTTGTCATTAATGTCAAAGGCGGAGTAGTATATGTATATAAGGAGTATGATATATATAGCAAAAGTTATGATGTAGAATTTTTTGTTGTTAAGTCAAAGATTAAGTAACTTGGCCACATTCCTTTGTTGCCATTAATGAAAAAGGGGGAGATTGTTGGTAAGTTGACACTCAGGGTGTATATGACTTATTTTGTGTTTTCATTATGGCAACAAAGTCATATGAAGTTTTGACAGTAAACTTTGAAGATCAAAATTGACTAAGTATATAAAACAGAGCACTACAGAGATATGCTGTTGATCAGAGCACCAGCGCATGTGTGTATGATCGAGTCAGACTATGTGCCTTTATTTTTAAGCTTGCTGATATGTTATTAAGCTTAGACTATACACACATGGTATGGTATGTCAGTACGGAGAAGTTACAGCAGGTTAAAGTGCCATTAGTAGTTCAGAATACAGAGCATGAGGCCAACCTTAGATTTTGGATTAGCGCATAATATTTTATTTTGTAATGGCCATGCACCTATTATAATATGTTTGTAAATATGTCTTTAACACTCATGTAAACACGCTTAAGCCAATTTGTTTGGAAGTGTTGTGTATGTTGTTTTTGGGCTGACTAAGGTCTTGTTTTTTATCGCGTCTATTCAGGCATGTATATATACTAGACATGCACTTTTGTATTAGGTGTGGGAATGGAAAAGAATTAGAGAAGATATTCAGAAGAGAAATATAAGAAAATCAGTATGAAGTAGAAGCCTTCAAGAGATTAAAGCATCAGAGCATAAATGGAACTGATCAGACAACAGTGTCAGAACAACAGTTCATCCTTTTGATATATTGTATATCTATTATCTGAAGGTTGTAGCCTTCATACTATTGAGAAGTGAGCTCTGGTAGTGAGCCAACCACCTTTAATAGGGTTTTTTAAAGACTCCTAACAGGGTCATTGTACTTGCATTGCAAAGACTGCTCCTAACAGGGCAAAGGAACTCTAACAAGTTCATTAGACTAGTACAATCATTTGTGGGTACTAATTCCCACTGGGGTTTTCATCTGATCAAGGTTTCCCCATAATCATATCTTGTGTTATGTGTTATTGTGTTATGCTTCAATTGTTATCTATTTGATTTAAGTTTCAAATTGCTGAAATAAAGAGAAATAGACAAACACTGATTCACCTCCCTCTCAATGTTTCTAACATATAGTTACAATATAATAACAATATCAAACCTTGTGAGTTTAAATCATTTGATCTTGTCCTACAACATAATCAAAAGAACCTCCAGAGATGTTAAAAGAAATGCAAGTTTGAGCCTAATTGGTTGGGTCCCTATGTTGTCACAACTAAGTTTGGATCCAGAGCTTACAATCTAACAAAACTAGAAGGAGATCATATACTTGATCTAATAAATAGCATACACCTGAATCACTTCTATGCATAGTTCATCAGGGATTTCTCTCTTGTCAAATCAAAAAATACAAAAAAATTAAAATATGCAAGAAAAATACAAAAAATACAAAAATAAAGAGAAATAATCGTCCAATGGTGAAAAATTGGTAATCAAGCACCTTGGACAAGTACCATGGTGAAAAATTATCTCAAGTGTCATGTGTAGAAAATTTGGATCCACCATCTATCAAGTTCACTTTCCATCCATCCTTTCCATCCATTCATTGCAAATTCCTCCACCTTACCCCATGTCTGTGTGGGAATCCTACTAGTTCCATTCCAATATTTCCTATCCTCAAATTTAACACCTCATTAACCCCCTTTCATGATGATCTATTGATTACCCATGTTCAGAATAAATGATCCAATTTACCTAATTCTATCACACTGAGCTTATTTCAGACACTTTAACCACATAAGTTTCATGAAAATCAATCTTGAGATCAAGTTTCCTTGCTATTGTTATTTTCACAATTATTGCCTATCGAATACCAATTAGACATCAATCTCTGCCCTTAGAATGCATCCTTTTTGAGTTGGCCTATCAATCCATCGTCATACCCTCATGTCCTTGGCATGAACTATATACTGGTTGACTACTTGGTCATGAGGTCTTTTGATGATTTTATCTTTGTGTTTCAATATAACCTACTTAGGATTGCCTTAAACTTCCATATCTTGGTGTATTCAGACTGGTCTATATTGCTACACATTGTTGTTTGCAGTATGATATGCTTGTGGGTGCTTTAGTACATTTTTTGGTTATGCAGTTATAGTTATCTATGTCTCACTAGGGTCAAGGCTTTTTTCACTTCCACCAAGTATCTCATCAAGAATTCAGTGTATTAATTCCTCCTCATATGTGTCACTACATTAGTTCCACGATGATTGTTAATCTACATCTATGTTCCTAAATCTACCTAGTCTGTCTATGAGTCTGGTCCACACAAAGAACCATGTCATCCATGTTGTCTAGCATGTGATGCATACCTCCTTTTGAAAAATCAAACTCGGATATTCTCTCCAATATCAAAATGATAAATCCCCAAGTCCCCTTTGCATTTGGTTAGTTGCATTATTAGGTTTATTTTTCATATTGCATTGTGAGGCTCCTATTTATTCACCTACCCTCCCATCCTTACTAGCTAAGTGTCCCTCCTAGTTATCTTGACACACAAAAAACATTTTTCATTTACAAGTCTTAGTTGCATTAATTACATTATCATGTTTCATTAAGTTTAATTTCATTCCTAGTTGCATATTCCATTTTTTCATTTCATTAAGTTTCATTAGAATTCATTAACTCGTTACATATTTATAGGTCATTAGATTTCATGTCCTGAAGCATATTTATTCATTAGGCATATATTATATCATTACATCATATTCTGCCATTAGGTTTCATTCCATGTTCACTTGCATACCTCATTAAGGTTCATTATCATTACTATTTCATCAAGTACATGCATTCATTAATAATTCCTTATCACATTGCATCTCATCATTTAATTGCATACTCATTACTCATTCATTTTCATTAATTGCATTAGGTACATCTTATATCATTTATTACATCATTTACATTTGCATTTCATTTCGTATACCTCATTATATAATTATCTAATCCATATCATAAACATTTAGACCCATTTCATATGTATCACATATCACATAAATCATATCATCTTAATTCTATAAATCATAAACATCACATAAATATTAAATACATATCCACACATTTTGCATATACAAAACATGCACCAATCACATCATATAACCTTACGTGACATTATGCTCAGCACATTCCTACATTCAAAATGTTAGGATCACCATCATAATCATATCATATAGTAAGCATCACATAAACACATACACCCTGCATCACATAATGTCAGTATCCTAATCATATCATATGTGCATCATAAACATCATATAAACATAATTGCATCCATCCATAATCACATAGACATTATATAAGATCAAATGCATCACCAATCATCATATAGATCATAATCAATATATATATATATATATATACACACACACATTCCATCAATATCACCAATAATGCCTATCAAATTGTCACGTTATACATGAATCATATAGAGTCCATCAAATCTTACATCAAGAATACACCATAGAATGCATATAAAGCATTTGTATGTATCATCTCAAAAATTTGAAAAAAGTGTATCAAAATATCTAGGTAGTTCTCATAGTGTTGGCAAGGATGACCCTCTCTTGTCTCTCTATAGTGCTCTCATGCCTATAGTGCTCTCATGCCCACTGATCCTTGTGATGTACCTCTTGCGGTCTAAGAGTTTATCCTATCTGAGTATGTTGGGGCCCACTAATCCTTTGGCACTGATTGACGTTAGAGACCCATATAGTATGTGGCCTCTTGTCCTATCTTGGTTGCCTCCATGTGTATTGTAAAAGCATTAGTCAAAACCTACCCCATCCCCCTGCTAAGGTTTCCTATCTCACAATCTCCCTCTTAGATCAGTATTTCACTACCTATCTTCGAGCCTCGTCCCTCTCAAAAGTCAGTTGCACTATATCATGTTGTGCCCTATCCAGCTGTGCCCTTAGTACGCTCACCCTTTCCCTCCTCCACCTTGTCTCTCTGCCTCTTTCAAGGTGGTATCTAGGGTATCTACCAAGATCCCATCTTCCTATAAGTCACCACACAATTGAGAAACTTGATCCTTGAGGTTGTCCCTCTCTCCATGGGTTGTGTCCCTCTCTAGTGATAGGGTAGCTTCCTATGCCCTAACCTGATCTCTATAGCGACTCACCAAATCATGTTTGTCATGTTGACTATCACACTGTTCCCATAGGATCATGCATGGTGCCTATTCTAGATACCCCTAAACCTATCCCTAGGATGGTGCCATATGTGTCTACCTCTATCCCTGTGGACCCTATGATGGTGGTCCTCTTGCCTATACCTACACCTGAGGTGCTCTCTCTCTCGGCTGTGCTCAGGGTGCTCTCTTTTTGGGAACCCTAGCTCCTCCTTCTCTATCAAATCCATCATCACCCCCATCACCCTTGTCTCCCCCTCCATCCATATCCATATCATCTCCTATATTCTCCTCTAGGAATATGTGTCTAGGATCTATTAGTCTCACTGGCTGATGGGCAACCCATTGTATATGATGAAATGGTGATCAATTGTAAACCACCAAGTCACACATGTACATTGGAAAGGGACCCTAAAATATGAACATTTTTGGACTACATATAATCAACACAACCTAAGTAGATGAAGATATTCTAATGCATGACCTATTCTTGGAAGGAATGTGTGATTTTAGGGTCTTTTTTCGGTTTATGAAGGGATGATATGATAGAAATGAAATATATACAAGTAAAGTAAAGAAAACACTCATGCAATGATAAACAACAAGATATTAGATCTAGTGTACCAATGTAAATGATAAAAAGGAATAAGGATGATGAAGAACTCAACTTGAAGGATAGTAGAGGATGTAACTTCAAATATGTAGAAACCCTATCAGACTACACTGAAACTGGAAACAAACTGGGATATGGAAAGCCACATGCTGGAGCTCTCTACTGTGAAAATTTGAATACTATAAGAACAGGTTGAAGCTAGTTCAACCTATACCAAGGTATAGGTCAAAGGTGGTTTAACTTATACCCAAGAGATCTAAATCTGAAGGTCTTAGGACTGTGATTGATACTACACTTCTAGATTTGCAAATTTGAGTCAGGAATTTCGCAAATCTACACCTGCACATAAGAGAAGGGGAAATTGTTGGGGGAAATGGGATTACCTTGGTCAAGCCCCCATTTAGGAATTAACCTTGAAATGAAATAAGTAAATCATGTAAAAAAAGACAAATGTAATTATTCACCTTGCTTGTCAAACCCTTGTGGATGGATACAAATCCACTATATCCACAAAGATGTATATTTACTTGATTGAATATTGAGTTGTAGAATGTAGGATATCTTCACCAATGCAATATATCTACACTTTCCAAATCACAGATCATGGATGTATGTATTCTTGATATGCTTGAATGGAGAAGGAGAGGAATGAAGAATGAAAAGAAGATATCCTTCAAATCTTGGAGCCAAATCCTTGCTTGCTTGAAATCACCAAAGGCTCTTGATTGCACCTTGGACTTGAATGCTTGAGAGTAAATTATTGCTTTCATTCATATTATAGATCATTAATTCTATAGATATAATAGATGCAATAGATGGAACAATGAAGGGAAGAGCTTGTCTCCTTTTATAGTGATTTCAGAGTCCAAATTCATGAAGGCCGACCTCCCTGGGTGGGAAAATGAAAATATTGTGTGTCAGGCCCAAAACCCACCAAATTTCAACCTTTGATGTATAGGTCGAAAGTGGTTCATCCTATACCTAGTATAGATCAAACCAAGTTTGACCTATACCCAGAAGGGTAAATTTTGAGGCAGATTTTGCGGGGTTTGATAAGTATTAAGAGGCTCAGAAAAAATGGAGAGAAAAGTAGGGAAATCAATCATAAATCTATCCAAAATCAAGGAGATCACTAAAATGGGGCCCAATAGGTCATAGAGATTCCAAATTAATGGGTGCTAAATTTTTAGACCTATACATTTAGCCCCCACTTTAGCAGGGGTATGAGACAAACTCATGCTCATGGTAAAGTAGATCAAATGCATAAGATGATCTCACCAAAGTTAAGGAGATAAGGAAAATATTAAGCCCCCAAGTGACTTAAGTCCTCATAAAATAAAAAACTAAGATAAGAGAGACATCACTCAGAGAGAGAGAGAGAGAGAGAGAGAGAGAGAGAGAGAGAGAGAGAGATTACCTTAGCCCCAATAAGATTATATGTCTTATTGTGAACCACACAAAGAAAGAAATGTGTGATCACCATACCTAGTAAGATTGTAAGTCTTATTGTGGACCACACAAAAAAACTGCCACAAAAGATGACATTAAAATCTCTAGCAGGTTTTATGCCATGCTAGTAAATCCATCTAGGATATATCCTTAAATATTGTATGTCAATAACGGATCTGACAAAAAGTGATCTATCCTTAAGGATTGTATGTCCATAAGGGATCAAAAGAAAAAGGAGGGATCGGTCCTTAAGGATTGTATGTCCATAAGGGATGCTAAATGTAAAGCATCATAAAAAGATAATGCATGTATGGAAAATGTGAGCAAAGTGTATAGCCCCATGTTAAAGTGATTGCAAACACCTTAATGGGAGAAATGATTTTTGTTGATACCTAGAATTGCTTCTAAGGTAAACAACCTATGGGAAGCTTAATTAATGGGGGACCTTATGCATTTTCACTGAGAAACCTCTAGGATTTTAGAAGACGAATCTTCATTATTTGTAGATGGAAAAGGGGAAGAAGTGTTACTTAAAATTGTAAAAGGTGATGCACCAAAATTTTGGAACACTTTAAAATGTACAGGCTATTCCACAAAATGAAATATCAAGGAAACCCTTTAGATCAAATACAAATTGGAACAGTCACAGATATACAAATAAATATTCAAGGATTAGACATAAAGAGAAAACATATAATGATAATCATATAATAGAGAAGCTTAAAGCATAATATACCCAACAAAAATTAAAATGCATATGCTAATGTCAAGAAAAAACACAAAAAACATTCATGAAGCAACGAATCTTGAAATAAAAAAGGGCTAGCAACACGATTTCTATATTTCCTTTATTCAAATGCCCAATACAATTTTAAGGCTTGCAAAAATAGTTCTCCACCTAAGAATGTAAAGTCCTTGAATAATCCTTTGTTAACAAAGAGAGTCTCTAAACCCCTTTAAATTACAAAGATTTGACAATATATAGTAGCTATAAAGTGGTGGCCTGAAAACCCTAACAAAAAGCAGATCAAATAGTATGCCACGTGTTCATTTCTGCAAAGCCTGAGAAGCCGAGATACCCATTGCTAATCTAACAACTGATAGTTATCCCTTGATCTAAAAACAAAATCAAATCGTTAATCATTACGCTTAGCTACTAGCCGAGATCAGATTGACCATTAATTTGCTCAGCTACTTCATGGGGAAAATGCCAAAATCAAAAGAAAACAAGCTCATGGACACAAGGAAACCTCCTAATTTAACTAGAAGATGACATGTGATAGATGGGCATGAAACCTCCTTCAAGGTGGATGTTGAATTCTCCCAAAGGTCTGTAATAAGATCACATGACACACAGGTATGGAAGCTAATCTCGAAAGAAAATTGAATTTTTTCAAACATTTTTGGGGTGACCACGTGGAAGATTGTGCAGTGATGATATAAATCTAAGCAACACATAAGCCCACCAACAAAAAGTAAAAGTGGCCAGTGCTTTGATAAAACATGTGGCGTTTGAGCAGAGACTTCCGTTGAAAGAAGAATAGGCTTGACCCAAAAATGCTCCATGCTGCCAAGTGGAAAGAACACAAAGCCACAGAGTTTTTTGGCATAGGAGAAGGTTAGATGATTTAAAATACATGTCACGTTTACAAGTGGCAGACACACACAACTTGTTAAGTAAAAATTACCGTGAAGGGAAACTAAATCCTTAGCAATATATTCTAACTCTGCAACATTGTGAATTTTAATTCACAACTTTAACAGAGTGTACATGTATCCACTAGAGATGTTTCCACTATGAAATATCCCCAAGAAAGGACAAATCAAGGGAAATGAACACATGACAAAAGAGAGCATGAACAAGATCTACCAACTCTAGGGTTAGTAGGTTATATGATAACTCATGTATATCAATATTATGTCAAAATGATCTGTCATCATCCCCCAAAGGAAGTAGAACTACAACACAAAGGAAGAAAGGAACATAAGAGTTACAAAGAAGAGTCTTTTTGGTTGGCATCATGGAGACAAAAAAAAATAGGTGCTACCATTTCGCTTCATCCCAAGAACACAACACAAATGCACATTTATAAATAATGGTACATGCACAACATAACATGTAACAACATATAGAAGAAGTAAGTTACAAATACAAGAAGCAAGATACAAATGGAAGAATGATTACAACATTTGCGTTCTTTTATCACCTTGCACCAATGAAGCAACAAGGGTCATTTAACGAAGATAAACATAATATAAAACAAGCATCACATCACAAAAAACAAGCAAACAAAGAAAAAAAAGAAAAGAAAAGAAAGGATCCAGCGTGCAAGAGGAGCTAGTCAAGCGTATCACCTTCCCCCCATCTCGGTCCATATTATTTAGGGAAGGTGGGAAAATCGCAAGAGGAGAAACATGAAGCACAACAGATGGAACAATAGCCAAACAAGGACCCTTCTCTGAAGAGAGGTCATTGTAGTCGACAATAGGAGTGATAGATAATTGTTGTGAAAGTATAGATGGTAAATCATTATCAAGATCAATAGTCTCATACATATAATCAAAATCACCAGCATGTATATAATTGTTAGTATCATGAAAATCATCATCAAGAGTATCTTATTCATAAATATTAATTGTAATAGACTCCAGGATACAAATATCATTGTCATGTTTTCTCATTTTGACTTTGTTTAAATTCAATTCCTCCATAGGCTCAAGCATGGGTTGGTCAAAGGAAAGTAAAGTATCAGGAGAGGTATGAGGTGAAGAAATGTATTGAGAAGCATTTTCACAAGCTCTAGCATGGTGTTTGTGATGATGATCATGAGAGTGATAGTTACATTTATTTTTTCTACATATTTGGACTGGGATAGAATCAATCAACATCAGATCCTTTTCTTCTTTAGGGGGGCGAAATAAAGGAACCACACTAGGTTGAGAGATGATATGAAGAGGATGTGGATAAGGAGGAATAGGTGGTGTAGGAAGAAGTCCATAGCTAGGTTCATCCTTAGGTTTGCTAAGTTCACAAATCTTTTGAATCTTAAAATCTTGGTATGATCATCAAAAAAGATAATCAAGACGAACCTTAGTTGGTTTAGGAATATAAGGCCAAAATAAATCAAGGTCAACAGAGTCTCAAGGCACAAAAAGTATGATAAAGACTATGGTTAACATTCATGATCTCCCCATTATGAGGAAATTTCACACATTAATTAATAGGAGAAGCCAAAAAATTCATAGAGTTAAGCCAAGGAAGACCAAGTTTAACTTGAAATTGATCATAAGTAGGAATAACAGTGAAAGTAGTGTCCAAATGTTTACCACCAAATTCCACAGGAAAATGAATAGAACCATGGGAAGGATAAATGAAACTATTTCCAGTTTGAATAAAGAAATCATATTGATCACAAAAATCTTTGTGGAATCATTTACTAGAAATATATTCTCCATTTATCACATTCACCACACAAGTGGGATCAACAAGGGTACCACGGGAAGGAACACCTTCAACCCTAGAGACAATGTAAAGAGGACCATAAGGTGCCTTAATTGTTTCAGAAGGATTAAAATTAATGAAATATTGAGGTGCATAAGGTTGAGTTTTAGGTTGATATTGAGGTTTAGGTTGAGGTGTAACATGTTCATTTGGTTAACAATATGAGTGGCTTCATCAACTTTCTCATCATAATCAATGTGCGTGGGAGAAGAAGGTTGCTCAATAGTATTGGTTGAATGAGATGGAAAAGGATTAGTGTATATTTGCAAATTCTGATTAGGAGGTGTAACTAATTTGTTTCCATGGTTGATATTAGCATCAACAAATATAACATTATAATCAATAAGGTCATGAACCAAATTTTTCCAGGAATATCATTTTTCAATATCATGACTAGGCTTACGATGGAAATGACAGAAAGCTCTGGGATCAAAGAATCTAGATGGAGGTTTAGAAAGGTCAATTGGTTTGATAGGAGGAAGTTTAATCACGTTTTAATTCATTAACTTTAACATCACATTATGCAAAGATTCAGAAAGTGGAGTAAAAGTACGAGAGGGTCTAAAAATAGAGGACAAAGGAGCCACACCTTTGGATGTTGCTACCACTTGTTCAAAAACTATTTTGGATGACTTGTTAATTTTGATGTAGTTGATAGTATTCTATTTTTTTAAAAAATTGAATGCAACATCATTATTATCAATAAAAAAATAGGAGCCATTGGAGTGTTTCTCTCAAATTGACTCACATGAAGTTGATAATGATGAGCACCACACACACTATTATGAAAAGGAAGAGACTCAGTAAGGAGTATCTTATCTCTAATGTCCTTTTGTAAATTATTAATAAAAATATGTTGTATATCAACATCAGGCACATGATAAGACATTTGAGCATGCAAATGCTTAAATCTACAAATAATGTCACTAAATTTTTGTTTAACACCTTATTTATAATGCATCAAATCAGTCAAAGAAATTTGAGGATTGATGTAGAGCCCTAGGTATGAAAATAGGGTTTCCAAAGATATATTTAAGGTATTGATAAACAAACCCCTCCAAAGACTCTAACACCCTAACATCACTCCTTTCATCTTCCTTGTTTCTAGGAAAATGAATAGGTCTCTCTCCAAATGGATTGTGTCTCAAAATTCAACACTCCTACTAAAAATGGTGAATCCATATTCTTAGACATCACTAAGGTCAAATGAGACTTTTTGTGTCATGAAAACTTCTAGGTTTCAAGATCTATACTCCTTCCTTAGTAATCCAAGGACTAAAGGATAGTAGCCCTAACCATGGGGTTTTATGAGGATAACTCTTAATATTTACAAAAGACCTCTTTAAAAAACCACATATCCAAGTACCCTTTATTCAGATACTCTTGTAAGATATAAAATAGAGGGTAACTTGAATGTTGTTATATTTAAAATTGGAATGTTTATTGAAATGTATGAGATAAATTTAATGTGTGTTATAAGAATGATGAAGAAGGTAAGATTGTCCTCTTAATCCCAAATTTCTTAAAGGGAAGATCCAGATTGATTAACCCTAAAGAAAGGATCAATGCATAAATGAATCAACCAATTAAGGATAGGGATAAAGAGAAAAAACTTAATTCCCATTTTATATAAGAGAGTGTGTGATAGATTTAGAAAGATTAATAACCTTAATTGAAATGAATATGATAATAGTATTAACCTTGAGATGTTGCAAATATGAAGAATGCTATTTTTGGGGGTCTGCACTCAGTTTTTGGAAAATTTGAGACCGGATCTGGAATAGAAATGTAGAAACGAACAAAACCCAGAAATATTTTTTCTATTCTGACATAGTCCTGATTTGTACCCTCAAGTCAATGTCACCATTGACCCATAATTTATGATTCTGACCTAGGGCAGAATTGACCTAAAAAGTCTCAGACTGAAAATCTATTTCTCGATCCTGAAATTTTGCCGAAAAGGGTATCCAAATCTGCACTCCAATCTGCTGTTCTGAACCTATATCTGTAAGAAAAATGGATTGTTTGTTGGGGGGAGGGGTTTGCCTTAGTCAAACCCTGATTTATGAATTAACCTTGAAATCAATAATTAAAATAAAGAATGCTAACAAGTAGTAGAAGTAAATCTAATAATGAAGCTATGATATTCAATAGATATGCAATTATATTTCGAATGTAAACAAGTATGTAAATATGAAAGCTTGGACTCAATATTAGAAACCATAAACCTCCATG